>PVIR01004617.1:0-77736 GCA_004026965.1 Petromus typicus
GTATGGCATTCTAATATAAATTTAAACATTAATTTTACTTGAGAATTCGGTAATTTACTGAGTGTCTGCTGTGCCAGGTACTGCTATAATGCCTGCAGATAATGCAGACTTACATCCCAAGAGAGTGTTCATAGAGCTGATGTTCTAGACAGAAAGGCAGTTAATAAAAAAAAAGAAACAGCTTAACATAATAATGCCAACTGCCAATTATTTCTCTGAAGACAAATAAAGCAGCATGAGGCAACAGAGAGTGCCGCAGGAGGTGGGGTCTCTGATTTTTACAGTATAAACTATTAAGAAAACATTCCTCTAGTAAACTGACATTTGAGCAGAAGTAGGAATCAAATGGAAAAGCAAGTCACACTGAGAACTTCAAAGCATTTCAGGCAGAGAAAATAAATAGCTTTTGTAATCAACAGATTCTGTAGTCTAGAATTCAGAAGAGAGATTGGTACATGAGATCCCAAGGTAGTCTACGGAGCAAATGGAGATAGAAGAGAGGAACAAAATCTGAAGAAGGAGTCTTGGTCATTCCAATATTTGTAAGTGGTGAAAAGCAATAAAATTGATTAAAAAAAAAAAAACAGAAGGAATAGCCAATTAGAGAAATAATTGGTAGTTGGCATTATTATATTAAGATGTATAGGGGTGGAGGTGGCAGAACATTGATTTATTTCTTGTATTGTTTCAGGAAAAAAAAACAGCAAAGTCATCAGTGAGGGAGAGAACAAGAATATAACACTAACAGGAAAGAAGAAGATGGTTGTCTAGAGGAATAATGAATTAATTGACTTAAGAAGTGCTGATGTGTGTACCAGGCAAGAAAGCACATCCCCACATGAATACATGCCATTAGCAGCACTCACACTAACCCACAGACAGGTGGAGGAAAATGCTATTTGCACTGTTTCTTCCTGTAATTTGTAACTAAAATTTCAATTGTTTCTAATAAAGAAAAAAAATACAAAAAATTAAATCAATGAATATGGACATGGATTTTCAACTGTACTGTATTCTTTAATTAAATTTATTGCTACATATTAGGTATATGTTATGATCACATTCATCATGGGGGATTTGGGCCTATCCTTGATATATCTTAGTTCTTGTTTGTTCCCATTCCCTACCCTGTCTTCTACCTCTCCACCCCTCTTCCCCTCCCCACTTACAACAGCTTTGTTTCCATGCATAAAGCTACAGAGATCAGAGCAGAAATCATTGCAATGGAGACTAAGAGAACAATACTAAAAAAGAAAATCAATGAATCAAAGAGTTGATCCTTTGAAAGAATAAATAAAACTAACAAACCCTTAGCCAACCTTATCAAAATTAGGAATGAAAAGGCTCAAATTCATGCAAATAAACATGAAAATGGTGAAATTACAACAGATCCAATAGGAGTCCAAAGGGTCATCAATATCTGCTCTGAGGATCTATAATCCAATTCACTGGAAAACACAGAAAAAAATGTTCTTTATTCTTACCATATGTCGCAAAGACAAATGACAAAATGTGAGTACAGTTATGAATAAACTCTGTCAAATAGCTGACTTTTGGTTACTATATCAAATACCAGAGAAATTAATTTATGGAAAGAAAGGTTTAGTTTGACTCATAGTTTTATAAATTTCAGTGTACAATCGATTGGTGCCACTACGTTTGGGCCAATGAAAAGATAATATATTATGACTGCTTATCATTCAAAAGCCAAACTACAGCATTGTGCTCAATGGCAATTTTTGGAAAAAATAGGGGCATAGGAGGTAAGAAAAGAGATAAGAGGTCTTTGACTCAATCTAATGTTTTATGCTTTGAAGCAAATCATAAATATATCTTACAAAATGGCAGTTGTTAAATTTGATTTCAGAGTACATATATCTGATATTGTTCTCTCTATGTTTAAAAAGTTAATTGACATTTTAATTAAAATATTTTAATATTTAATATTTTAATAATTTCCCCTCTGGGAAAATTTCAAACTTACACAATTTATAATTAATAACAGTTCAATCTCCTATGCTTTATATAAATATTTTCTTTCTCTTGAGGTCCATGATCTTTTTGTAGAGATTTCATAGTATTATAGTATTTTTAAATTTAAAATAAATTGAGTTACTAGAGAAAATGAAATATGTTAAACTGAATCATCTAAAAACTTGGTTGCACTTAATATCCCTTATAGAATTAGTTCTTATGAATAATATTTTCGCTTAAAAGCCAATATAGTCATAAATATATTATAATTTCCATTAAATTATGGAAGTTTTAACAAAAACAACTATTTAAAAGTAAGATGTAAAAATTTGTATTTTGTTTATTTCTGGATGCAGTGGAAAGCTGAAATTCCCCAAACCAATAAAAGTACTGAATGAACCAAAGGGAATTCAGTTTTACTTTAGAAAGTTGAAGCAACACCAATTGTTGGTAACAGTCTAAATACTCTTTACCTTATGGTGATTTTTAAACTTAAGGACAAGCTATAAAATAACTGCACAAAGGTATCAGTATGATTCATATTTTAAGTATATACCAACAAGCAGAAGCTCTACTGCTTATTGTAAAAGAATATTTCCTTTTAGAGTCAGACTATCACAGTTAAAAACATGAAATTTAGTGCATTAAGAAAAATACAACATGAATTTGTGTTAGTGAACAATGATGTCAAATTTACTATTTAATAAAGACTTAAAGTTGCCTGCACAATATCATGCAAATGAATGCCACAAATTAAATACTTAACAGATCATTACAAATCAGGTTTAAGAGGTAGACCCCTGAGTCTGTTCAGTATACGAAAAGAGTATGTTCTTAAATGTTACATGACTAGACTTAGCTGCATGGTAACAACTTAAATAAATGTAGTGTGTTAGGCTTACAGAGCACAATTATTTATTAAGAAGCAACACTGCTATAATAAATTTTGATGTGCAACATTATTTCTGAAAATTATAGTACAGTGTTAACCTTTAATAAATTATTTATTAAGGTACATGTTTTCTAAATAATCCCTACATTCATTTTTGCAACTAGTATCAAAATGTCAAATACTCAAATACATTAAATTTATTCACAAACTCATTTATAAATACACTTAGTTACATGATTCAAACTTTCTATCCAATTCTTTTCTTTTATAATTTTTCTTGCATAGATGTAATATTAACATTTATAAAGCATATTTAGCATACCATTTGCCTCATAGATTTCATTTCACATACTTAATGATTAGTTGACTAATGAATCTCTTGTTTATATTCTTTTCCTAGGTTCTTTAAAGAAGTTGTTTTATTACATATTAAAACCAAAAATTATGCACACTAATGGAATAACATGAAGCTTTGATATGCGCACACTTTATGTAATATCTGTTTAAACATATTTATCTCTACAAGCATTTGTAATTTCTTTATGATGAAGACTTTCAATATACTTTCTTTTGTGTTTTAAATATGTTTATTTATTTAGTTAATTAGTTATTTTTTGGTACTGGAAATTGAACTAAGGACCCTGAACTTACGAGGTAGGCACCAGAACCACTAAGCTAAATCCTCTGCCCTTTGTATGTTTATTTTTTATTTACCACGGTCACTTCAATGTGCAAAACATCATACCAGAACTTGTTACTTCTATGTAACTGTAATTCAGTACTACTCATCAATCAACCTTTCCTCACCCTTATCTTCCTTCTTCAGACCTCAGAATCACCATTCAACTCTCAACTTCTACCAAGACAATATATTTAGATACCATTTATGAAAAAGGTCATGCGTTACTTGTCTTCCCGGTGCCTGGCTTATTTCACTTAAGATAATGATAGTGTCTGTGTTCAATATTTTTTCACCATTCATCAGCTGATGGACATTTGTTTCGATTCCTGAGATGTAGGTAGCAGGTAGCAGCGCTGTGATAAACATGGCAGTATAGACATCTCTGACACACTCACTTCGTTTCTCTATATATGAACCTAGCCATGGACTTGCTGTTCTTGCTTCAACTTTCTGAGGAAGTACAGTTCCTTCAGGGAAACAATGGAAGAGCTAGTATATTCATCTCCCTCCTTCTCATGTTTCCAGTTCCTGAAACCAACCTTTCACTTCCTGTCAGTTTGGTTTGCAAACAAGTTCCCCATGCCCAGAATGCCACAGTTCCCACAAATAAGTCAGAACCTTATAGGTCATGACCATAATGCCACACTTTTAACCAGATCCTTTCCATTTCGAGTCAGCATTAAAACAGTCTTCATCATTGTCACATTAATACTCATTGGTATCTATCTTAGCAAATAACAGTCTTATCCTGAGAACTTACATGTATCAAACCCATATTTCACACACCATTAGGAATAAGAAGGGGAAGAACCATGCTCTATAGACACCGCATTTTTCTGCAGGACTAGTTGCTCAACACTTGACTAGAAACTAAATAATTGAGTACGTTTGTGTGTGAGATACTGGCATGAAGTCTTAAAGGAAAAAGAAACCAGCATCTAACTATAAAAGCATAATAATTTCTGACAAAGGCTAATTTCTAGTTAAGTACTTCCTTTGTTTTCTAGAGACCAACTCAGGTGCTGATGTCAGGAAGAAAATAATTGTACAGAATTAAAAGTAGATTAAATTATCCATCCACACTGACTCTTCTGTCTGTTGGTTGCCAAACTCACAATCCCTCTTCACAGATTTGCCTAATATGCTTAATATATCTTCATATTATAAAGAGCTTTTTTGGTATTTACCTTAATGTCACAAAAGGACATAACTTTCCCTTACAAAATGCGGATGTCCCTGTACCCTACTCAGTCTTGCCTAGGCTAAAACACCGCCGAGTTTAGTTTTACCAAAAATGACATATTGAGAAAGCTGAGCTGTGGCAGAGGACAGGCACATGTGTGTAATGCTCATGCTGTGACATAAAATCTGTTCACAGGCTATGAAGATCTTATAGTATCTGAGAAATGTCTTTGCGTCTTCACTTCTAAAAAGTAATTTTGAATTATTCCCTTTCATGAAAAGAACATTACAAAGTATGAGTCATCTCCATGACATAAAATATCAATTACAAGCTTAATAATATTTATAAATCTTCCACCAGTAGCTGACAAAGAGTAAGAAATTGCTATTGTGCAATTTGCTAAGAAAGATTTTAATAGTATATTATAAAAAGTATTTAAAAATCAATCCACAGAGCCACAGTAGAATGTACCCACTCATTCCTGAACATCTGCAGTACCTGGAGGTGGTGGTTAGAATGGACATATTAGGGTGTAATGCATCATACAAAGCAGCATTGATGAAGTGAAATATTTATATGATAAAATGTAACAGTAAAAGTGTCAGAGAGATGTGAAAGGGTATAGAAGGTAAAACCTCATTTTAAAACAACTATATATGGTCATATTTTTCTTTGGATAAAGGTCTAATCAGTATATTTTAAAACATAAGAAAGACTTACATGAAGTACATAGATTCAGTTGGTTGATTTTCAACTTCACTGGAAGTGAAGTAGCCAACACAGGAATGATTACAACAGGGATAACTAGGGGAAATGTATCCCATAACAATCAGATTCTTACTATTTGTCATCAATTATCAGTTGAAAGTGTAGATTTTACCTTAAAAAGTAGGTAGAATAAACTAAATTTGCTTTCACATTAAGAATTTAAGTATGAATCTCTAGCAAAGTGGAATAGTTTCTATGAAGGCTTTAGACAGTTTCCACTACTGACTCTTGTTTAGACTCTCTCCAAAGTGAACCACTCTTTAATTGAGACATTAGTCTACATTGGCTTCATACTAATATGGCTAGTGCTCCATAACCCATACAATAGTCCATGCATGTCCCTTTGAGAAGAACACAGTAGCCTAGAAATTGTCTGTTTTCTCTTTCTTCACTCCCTGTCACTCTCAGTCACACACAAGTTCACACACACACACACACACACACACACACACACACACACGAGAAACAAGAAATCTAGTAGTGTATCTCAAGGTTTCATTAGATTGAAAAGGAACACAATTCCAAGTCTAAATTTCCATAGTATCTTCTGAGGTTGTACCAGACAGAATCTGTTATCTGTAATTAAATTATAAGAATGATTAGTATTTAAATAGTTCCATATACTGTACCATTTTCATTATTGAAATGAGTGATGATTTTAGAAATAAGTAATCATAGCAAAAATAAGAACAACTGGTTCGGGTATAAATACAGAATATTTGTAAATTTTAAAACAATATACATGTCTATAAAGCAGTTTTTTTTCCTGTTATAAAGGGAGATTCTAGACTTTCAAAATTTTTTCTAAAACATGGATATATTCAAATGACTCCTCAAAGTATACTAAAATTAATTAAATTAGAATGCACTGTATCCATAGGTTAGTATGCATGCACACTCATAGCTGGTTGATCTATTTCAGAAATTCTTCAATCAAATATGCCTCCTCAGGCCGGGGATTTAGCTCAGTGGTTCAGGAACCTGTTTTGCAAGCTCAAGGGCCCAGGTTCTATCCCCGGTAACCACATACCATACTGGGCATGGAGACTCACACCCAGCAGCAATCAGTACCACACACCACAGTGCCGGGTGTTGTGGCTCATACCTGTAATCCCAGCACTCAGGAGGCAGAGGCAGGAGGATTGCTGTGATGTGAGTTTGAGGTTGAGCTCAGGGCCAGCCTAAACTACAAAGTGAGACCCTATCTCAAAAAAAAAAAAAAAATGCCTCCTCATAATTTTTGTTTTTGGTTGATAAATACATTGTTAAAGGCAGGTGTACAAAGACTGCATGAGAAGTGAAAAAAAATAGACTCAAAACTTGAGACTTGGAGGTCAGCTGTTTAAAACAATGGACAGACGTTCCACATGAACAAGATTCAACAGACATAACCATAAATAACTCTGCCCTTCACGTATACTCAAGACTGACTTTTTCGGTGAAAACCAGGATGCACGAGCTGCTTCGTCATTCAGACAAAATGTCTCTGGGCTTCCTCTTGCAGCCAAAGCTCTATTTAGCAGTTGTGCTGAGCATCTCACACATTGTGACACTGCCGACAAGGACAAAAGCATAGCATATTTTTTCATTAAGTATCCATATGAGGAACTCTTCAAGGATGGTCTCACATAAGAGGCTGATGAGATTATTTACGCAGATGGACCATCGCTGAGTTCAAGAACAATATTGAATAAAGACATGCATCTCAATTCTATCCACTAAGCTATAAAACTGAATTTACCATCCCTCTAGATCCATAATAAATAAAATATGTGTTGCAAGCAAATAGCAGAATGACTAATGTTTCAATCATTCCAATTAATCCATCGAGGAAAAAAGACCCACTGAGATCTACACTTCACTCATTTTATCGCCCATGTATATGCTGGGAGGCAAAGAAGAACAACTTATTGTGGACATGGGCTTGGTAACTGAGTGACATTTTTTAATCTTCATTGTTAGATTTATTCATACAGGATATGAATGATTTTCTGGAAGCTAAGGAAATTATTTTACTGCACTAATATTTGCAAGATAAGGGAAATAATAGCCTAAGTAAGGTTTTCTGCATCTCCCTGGTTCTTATTTCCACTTCAGGGCAGGTTAACAAAAAGAATGAAACATTCAGATTAAAGTTTCATCAAACCAACTTCATCTCTTCTCAAGGAAAAAAAATAAACTACCTGTGTATGCATTTCATTGTGAATTGTATTATTTCTATTGTTACTTCTCCTTCAGAATGGCAGATGACGTAACTTCAGCTTGGATACTCTGGGGCTGTGGAGCAAGCGGAGTGGAGAGCAGGGTAGATAACATCTACAAGTCAGTCAGTGAGGGAAAAGTTCATTACCATCTCCACTTGTGAAACAGAAGGACAGTTTTCCTCTCCAGCTTTTGATATTTGTTTTCAGCGTGGTGAAGCACAGATGTAATCTATCCCTTGAGAGTTTCAAGACTCAAAAACATGTCGTCAAGAAAACTAAAGCAGCAAGTCATTTATCATGAAGCAAAGTCTTCTGACAGTGGTAGATCAGGAACAGAAAGAATCAGCCTGAGTTTTTATATCAAGGCAAGAAGAGATAGTCTTATTGGAGTGAAATTTGCTAGCACACATTAGAAAAATCATTCTTTTAAGTTTTTTCATTTAAAGTGTTTGGTGTAATGCTATTAAACTAAGTCATTGAAACCAGATGCTTCAATATCTGATTTATAGGTAAGAAAATAAACTTTACACCCATTCTAGAACAATGGTTTCACACATGATTTGAAAATCACCACCTTTCCTTGCAAATAAAACTTTTCAAGACACATATGGAAAAATAAACAATGAAATTTAACATAAAATTTTCCACTTTCCCTTGCAAACCCCGGTGCAGGGTTTTCAGTCTTTTGGTTCTTGTGTGTGACAGCAAATTTTCACATCTAACTTTCCATCATCCATTTTGTGCATTCAGCAAATAAGAGAAACACAAATTGTTCCTACTAGCAGATACCTAAAAGAATGAAGTCACTCTAAGAAGTGATTAGCATCCTTTCATTATGGGACAATTAAAGGTCAACACTGTTATGGTTTAACATGGAACAACATAAAATGGAAAAACCAAACTATCATTATATCATTTCTGGAGGAAAAAATATGTTCTACTTCATTCCTGGCAAATTTCTTATGTATTTTGCCAGAAATATCATGACTTCAAACTGCAACAGGGTCACTGAAAAAGGACATTAAAATAAGGTGATAAAAAACAGTTAGCCCCAAAGCTATAAAAATGTTTTCTGAAGCAGAAGTGGGAAACAGTAAAAGACTAGTTGAAAGTCAACAAGAGTACAGATTAGGAACTAAAATGCCATAAAGGGGTGGATCAGTGAGCAGTCAGACAGTGGGATCTAACAAGGGCACCGAGGAATGGAAGAGGAGGGTGTGTTCTCTGCGCTCTGTGACCTTCATCTCCAAGGGGAGAAGTATGCTTGGAACATTCCTATCATCCCCATCAAAACTATCAAAGGAATCACAACACACCAAAAATAAGGAGGGTCAGTCAGGGCTCAGGAAAGTAATTTAGGAAAAGCAAAAGAAATTCTACTGTGCATTATTTTTCAAAAAGGATATAAGAAGCTCAAACCAAAAAAGTCTTTAAAGAATAATACAAGTCTTTAATAAAGCATGACTTTGTATAATAGTACAGAGCCACTGTTACTTCTTTTTCTTGCAAAATGTTTAAGATTTTAAAAAAGTTTCTTGGGCAAAGAATTTAGTTCAGTGGTTCTGGTGCCTGCCTTTCAAGCACGAGGGCCCAGGTTCGGTTCCCATGTAACCACATACAGCAAACCTGGGCATGGAGATTCACCCCCACCAGCAATCAGTACCACATACCACAGTGCCTGGTGTAATGGCTCATGCCTGTAACCCCACACTCAGGGAGGCAAAGGCAGGAGGATTGCTGTGAGTTTGAGGCAGAGCTTAAGGCCAGCCTGAACTACAAAGTGAGACCCTGTCTCAAGAAAACGTTTCTCTAAACTCATCACAGTCAGGAAGCTGAAGACAAATTAAATTGGCATCATTTTCTTAAACACTCTGAGGGTTTGGAGGACAGAATTAACAACCATTGGATTCATTTAAACTATAAGTATTTATTATTGTTTGCTATCTAAGTCATGGAAGTAGAACTAAGTAATAACTAAGATATTTCTAAAGTCTGATTCTAATTAACTATATATAGTTAGAGAAAGAGAAAGTATAAGTGCTCTATGAAAAAAATAAACTGACTGCATCTTTCTATTTTATGTTTAATATGCTCTCAAATGCATCAAAGAATAATCAATCAAGTGTAACTGATTAATAGCACAAATAGAACTGAATGTTTGAATCCTAATTCCATCATTTACCTACTTTGGGATATTGGATATATTAGTTCCTTAGCTTCTTCATCTGTAAAATGGGTATATTAAGATTCATCATGTGTTTTACTTTTTTAGAAGTAAATGACTAAATTTATGGACAGCACATATACATTGTGTTACATAAATATTAACCCGCTAATTATTTTGGTTATAAATATGTTCAAATATGCTAATTTTTATTATGTTAGCACCACATTCATTTCAAACTAGAAAACACTTTTTAGGCATTTAACTTAGAATTTAAACCACTTTCACTTATTCTTAACAGATGTGACTACTGAGATCGTTTCAGCTGCTCCAGTTTAGTCATGAGTGTCCAGCTGTGATGGATGCCCTTCCAGAAGGAAAATGATGTAGCAATAAATGTTTGCACATTTCATCTTAAAACTGTGAAACTAGAAACTAGTTTGAGGAATATAGAAGCAAAACACTGACACTGAACTGCTTGGTTACTGTTTTACTGGGTTCACAGTACTTACCAAGGGGATACATACGAAAAATTCTCCATTTGCGGCCAGATATTTTTATAGGCCTTAGATAACTGCATGCTATTGTGAAACGACAGCAGAGATCCAGCACCCGGATGAGCTGAAAAAGCAGGTTTGAGTCTGGATATTCAGCCCCGTAAGAGAAGCACGTTAGCCATGCTTTCCAGATTCCCTGAGACCAGCACGGCTCCGCCCACGCCAGCACATACCTCTGCCTGAGGTCTCTCAGCTCTGAAGTTGAGCTGGCCGTGCATTTTGACTAGGAATTTGTAAGTACTGACTCACGGCATAAGTGGATATGCTATGGAAAGCTACCTAGAGTAACACAGGAAAGAGAAAGAAAAAATAACGAGCTATATTACATGATCAAGATGGGTATAAATGTTGAAACTGGTTTTTTAAGCAAGAGAGAATTTATATATGACTTTTTCCCAAAAGACAGAATTAAATGGTCACATGCAAAGCAAAATTAGTTGATTAAATGTCTAATCTCTTCCACTATAAAGTCAGTTTGTGAACAGAAGCATTCAGCACAATTTTGCTTCTGTTCACAAACTCCGCACTGGGGGACAAATATGATCTAGTCCATCTCCCCAAAACCATGAAATAAATTCAGTTCATGAACCAGGTACCATTTATTATGTTGTACAGTATGCTATGGTCTACAAAATACTATATTATTTAGTATTTGTACTAGTCTACAAAAAGCACATCCAACATGCTCATCGTCTCAGAGCTAATCTGCTCTCATTTTTCTGTTATGGCTTGTTCATGGAAATATGTTTCCCTGTGTAATTAGTGATTTTTTTCTATGGCAAGTTGCTTTTTCCCAAGAATTTATGTGTAGAAATCTTTTCAAATATGGCATGAAGGTGAGTTTTTCTGGATAAGATTTCTCTTAGTTTCTGGTTGATGTCTGAGGCACTTCTATCCCAGAACAACCATTTTAATTAAATCCTGGCAAGGTCTATGGTGCACCAAGGTACTTTTCATATGAGATTCAATACCAACCAAGGTTGCTTCAAGTTGTAAATTTTTAAGGGAAATGTTCTTGTCCTCTTCTCTTGCTGCCAAAGTTGGAAAAGGCAGGTTCATTGTGTTCTCCTGAGGATGAAGGTAGGTTTATTTCTAGTTAATCTATGTGCTGAAGTGGAGCTCTTTAAGGTCTAGTTTATGAGAGGCCTCCCATTAAACTTCTCACCTTTGGCTTTGTCTTACTTTCTTGCCTCTATGAAACACTTAAAAATCTGGGTTTAAGTTCTCCTGCTTGGAAAAATGCCCTGAGGACAACAGCCACCTTTAGTACTTTCCTTTTTTAATCTCTGTTCTTTAAAGGTGAGAAATGTTGGGTCAAGTCTTCTAATATTAATACACAGACAACTCAAAAAATAAAAAGCTAAATGACTTTCCGTTCTTAAGAGCGAAAAAGATGAACATGTTGGTTTCAATGCTAAAAAAGTATATGGGGGGGTGGTAGGGTGGGAGGGCTATGGGAAAAAATGAGAATTAAGTTGTGTCTTATACTGGTACAAATCCCCATTATGGAGTGCAATCATGATGTGTATATTTAATGTACCAATAAAGATAAAAAAAAATTACAAAAAATATTACAAAAAGTAATATGCAATGGCATGAATGGCAACAGATGTGGAGAACAGATAATTTTCTCAGTAGGTTGTCAAGTAGCCCTTAGCCTCCTGAAAGAACCCCTAAAATATCTTTAAAAGTATGTCCAGAAAACATTGTCATCATTTTAAAGGAAGTAGCAGCTTTACCTTCAAAGAAGATATTTGTTCCGAAGCAAAAGAGCTTTGGTCATCACTTGACTACAATGATAGCTATTCACTGTAGTAAAAGAGTTTCACTCATCTGAGGTTGAAACTCTGATCGAGCCTTGTGTCTTAGGTGAAATAATAAGACAAATCATCCAATAATTCATAAATATAATTATTAATAATAAGAATAGAAATATTTGGGTTCCTTTTTAAAAATAATAATAAAAGAGAGCCCTAACAGTGAAACAATGAGGGCACTGATCCCTTTGACCTTTATATATATAACACTCAAAACCACATGGGGCTTTGCAAGATATTTGTACGTGTAATATCAGTATGTATATCAGGAGTGGTTGATTAAACACAATAACCCAGTGGATGCTAAAACACAACCTATCCACAGTTATTCTTCAGGATAATTTAGTTCATTTTAGCATCAAGTAATCTATTCCATTGTTGTAACTATACAAACTACTTACATTGTGCCTCTATTCTGAATTTCCTCTGAATGCTCTTTTTTCTCATGAAAAAGCTTTTATCCCTGTTGTATTTTTTCCTCATAGTTCTCATTTATAAATATACTAACACTTAATTATAGTTACCTTGGTTTTTCTTCTCTCACATTTTAATTATAACTTTATTTTACATTTTCTAATTACTGTAGAATTTTATCATTCTAAAAACCTATTGAATATATTAAAGTTCCTCTTCTTCTATTCCATTCTAGGGGAATATATACTAGCTAATTCCTACTTTTTATAGTTTTGATATTCAATTGCTATCTCTTCTCTCAACATTCAATATAAAACAATTTGATATTCACAAGCCTCCTGACTCAATGACCTTGTACTGTTAAGCGAAGTCCCACTCCTTGATAAAATACTGGCATTTCTTCCAAGCTAAATGGTATCAGAGCTACATATTAAACAAGCCCATCACAGAAGTGAATTACTCTTTGCCTATTTCCATTCAAGCTAATTGAAATAACTTGTATCCTTAATTATAACTATTGATGAAGTCTAGCAGAAGTGAAAAACCATTGCAGAAGTCATTCAATTTGTGATGCCTACATAAAGCAAAACACTAAAGAACTGTAGCCATAGAATTTCAGAAAGCTGCCGAAGCTCAGACGGTCAAGTTCTGTGAACAGACTCATACAGCAATGGCTGGTAAGCTTATATTATGTGATCACTACTCTGGCATTCACAAAGGCAGTGTAGAAAGAGCAGAAGAATAAAGTCAAAGCCAACACTGCCTCTTCTTAAGCATTTCAGCAAAGTTGGACTGATAGAAACTGTATGTAATAAAGAAATCCAAACACCGCTGTGGAGACCATTAGTTAACAGCGAAATGATGTGACACAGAGGGGCAGAAGGAGATAAGAATCCTTTGAATGGATTTAACGCATTTCTTATACTATTGAGTAACTTGCCACTGAGCACACTGAATACATGCTTTTTCTTTCAGTTTCACCATAAAAATACAAAAGTAGAAAGTCTCACCTAAAGAGAAAAAGTAAAGTGTCCATAAAGAAAGAAAATAAGTTGTCTTAAATATTTAGAATTGATGTTTGTATAAGAAAAACATTTAAAGAAACCATTCAAAGCATAATGAATTAAATACATTTAAAAGAAAACTTTCCTCCATCAGCAAAATTCATGTCAATAACTCACTAGGAAGTGGTAAGACATTTATCACAAAAGCATCAATGGGTTATCTCCTTCTGCCACTTACATGGTCTTTACAGGGGCAAGCCATTTCTTTTCACGATCCCTTAAAATCATCTCCAGTCCAATAAAATAATGATTCATTCCAAATAAAAGGTCAATACCAACTGGTAACAAAGTCATAGAGTTATGAAAGAAAGTTCCATGTGAAAATTCCTCTGATGATTATTACAGATCAGTAGACCATTCAAAGACAGATAGGAATTATCTTCAAATTTTCCAGTTCTACTTAAAAAGCAAATAGTTCATTCCTTCTATCATTTACATGTCTATACTGATAGCTAAAGTAGAAACTCAGTGGTACAAACAAGTGAACACAATTTTAACTTTTAATGAACTCTATGTTTTATATTATATCATTGTTCCATGAAGCTTTGTTTCTGGAGAATTTTTTTGAGAACTTTTCCTTTGTTAATCTGAGAGCATATTTTGTATCCTACTTTTAAATACTATCAAAAAGTGGAGATTTTATCATCTTGAATAGCTCATCTTAAAATGTTTAATTACCTCTTATGTAAAGAAGTTCTCTTTTATGCTAACTGAAATTTCTTTCCATTATTTAAGACCATTTATCGTACTTTGACCTTGACCTTGACAAAAAAGTGAGCAGGCTTCCTATAATGACCGTCTATATTAACTCACCCATTAGCCTTTCAGCCTTCAGGGTGGATAGATGCATGTTTTTAGACATTTCTGATGGGCTTTATATCCCAGTATTTCAAAGTCAGTCTCTTTCCTCTTCTCTCCTCTCTCTTTAAAGTTTCTCAGTCTCAAGCTTGTTCGTATTTTTAAATTAAATAAACATAGAGATATTACTTTCCACACTTCAAGGCCCTTGCATTTTAAATCTACATGTCAATGGGTTGCTTATTTTATAGTAGTGGTTTTTTTTTTCATTTAGAGATAAGTGCCTCACTTACTGTATGTCATAATATTGTAAGTCAAATCATTATTATTAAAACAAAGGCAAAAAAGTAAATATTCTGGAAGAGTGCAAAGAGCATAATTTAGAAACAGTGAGATATAAATCTCAGCTCTGAGATAATTTTAGCTAAAATGAACATCACAATCTACCGTAGGGATGGTTCTGGTAGCAAAATAAACCCTCCACAAACAACTGATACTATGATTGTAATAGTCTACCTGAGTGAGCCCAATTATTTTACAGAAATGACTACAAGTGCTCTAGTCAATAAATACAACATATCTGATACTGCAGCATATGAATGAATGTGTTAAATAGGAAAAAATAGTGACCCACTCCATTTATTTGATAGCATGTACAGAGTTGACTATAAGTACAAAAAGCAAAATCTAGGAAAAGAAACACTTAAAAAAGAAATAAGAGCTGCAAAGAGTCGCAGAAAACAGGCTGCCTGTGCCTGGTGCTGACTGAAACATCAGGCAAAGAGCTGAGCTGACAAAGGGGACAGACCAGGCCTGGGGTTCAGGTCACATTTAATGGAACCTGCTTGAAAACAGAAGCATCTTGCAAGGCACTCTTCTTTCCCTCTCTAGAATTCCTCTTGAGTGACACCTGAGACTCCTTAGAGTTGTTCGAAGTGCCAACAGTTTTCCTAATTGCTACAAACAGGATCTTTCCTAGTGAAACCACAACTATTTAGCTCATATTGTTTCTCTCCAACATTTGCTTTAAAATTTGGCTCAATAAATGCTCACCAAGAGCCTCCTATCCAGATGCAGTGTAACGCGTACAGAAGACATGTCAGTGAAAAACTTACACATGTATTATTCTTTTTAAAATATCCACATTTAATGGAGAGAAAGCAGAATGATAACACTGCAGTAAACATAGAACTGATTAAGTGTATAATATTTGAGTAGTTGATCACTGCCACAGGACGAAGCAGTAAATGGACCAGCAGAAAGGAAATGAGTGCAGAGAATGATGGTGCCAGTTGTCGTTTTGAGGAGAACTCTGAGAAGGTGGCATATTAGTGAAAATCGCCAGGGGGAGAATCTAGACTCATGGTCTATTTGGAGTAGCATCATTCTATACACAGGCAGCAGCCAACTAAAGGGCTCTGGCTTAGAAGGGAGTTGAAATTCATGGAAAACAAAGGAGCTGCTGGCCTGACAACAACATCACTGATGGGAAGAATGAAAAGGAATTAGAAAGAGAACAAATACCAGACGTTTCCAGGTACTTGGAAAGTACAGGGTGAATGAATGCCAAGGACATGGCTTCATGGCCTTTATTCTCATTCTTGGCAAGGAGACACTGAAGGGTTTCCATTAAAGGGGTGGCATTATCCGACAGGTTTTTAAAACATCACCCTGTGTGCTCCATTGAAAACAGCCTGCAACAAACCACAACTAGAAGCAACAGGAATTATCCAGACACTCATGAAGCAAAATGGTGGAGACTTAGAGTGAGGTGGTACAAATGAAGGTGGTGAGAAGTGAGGTTTTGGAAATGTCTGAACACCAAATGTAACATTTCCTGACCAACAGGACAAAAGTACGCAGACCGGGCTCCACACTGGACTTGCCATCTGCTGAGAGTGTTTGTATCATTTGTGAAGTTTTTGAAGATTACAGTCTGAAATTTGGACACAAACAGTTTTAACTTCAATTTTTGTTTTTTTCACTTGCTAGATGCCTTAGCTTGTAGCAATCGCTTAACTACTTAAGTCTCCATTTCTGCAAATAAAAATGAGTTAAAAATGCCTATACTACAAGGTTTCTGCTAAGAGCAAATGGGGTGATGCATGTAGAGCATTTCCTAAAATCTCTTCCACATAGTAATTACTCATTAAACAAAAGATGTGACTTATTGTTACAGTTATGCTTAGCATAATTACTATTTTAATTTCATGTGATTTGTGTCTATTCTTAGGATGCATTTCTGAAGTAAGGTATAGTCTTTATTTTACAGAAATGAGGCATTTTGTATACAAAGACAGTATATGCTCTCTGTCCAAACTAATCCTGGTCTAACTAACATTGTGCTGTGAATGAGAAGCCTGACACTATAACACAAGACAGATGTTCATGAGTCACCGTGCAAAGCCTTTCAAGCTTGAAGCATGGAATACACTGACAGAATATTACAAGTTGAGTTCCCATCACCATTGTGACCCTTGTGGATTTTTTCCCACCTGCTAATTCTTCCCTTTCCCTCATTGTAATTTGGTTTGGTCTTGAACATACACTTTGATACAAGAATTGCTGAAAAGTGCACTTGTTTTCAAAGGATCATCTTTAAAATACAGCAATCATTTTCAAACCTGCCCCTCTCCTCCAGCTACTAGTGAGTGACCCTCTGTATCATATGTAAATTTTAATGAACTTTCACTCACTGCCATCACCCAGGTCATTAGGTCATTGATTCGGACTTTCCTGTGTGCTTTTCAAGCAAACACTGTTTCGATTAATCTTTTCCAGCCCTTCCTGCCTATGCACAGTATTTTCCTCTTTCCTTTATATTTTTATGACAAAAGCAGCCTCATTTTCAATCAATTATTCAAATGGAAATAAACTTATTGTACTATTCCTAAATGCCTTTAATGAAATAGTCCTGAGATTTTTCCCATCCTAAATATACATAATTTTGATCATTTTTTTCTTCTAAAACCAGACTCAGAACTATCCATAATGAACATCACTTAGTATTTCTCAGAAGAAGTTCAATCTTAAATTCAAATCTACAAAAGTCAGTTTCTGATTTATTGGATTCTAATCCCTATCTCCCTGTAGTAATTCTCTATACTTTTGTTATACATTTCTCTGTTAAAAAATATTTAAAGCATAATGAAGTTATCATTTAGGAAGAATAATAAAAACAAGTGGAAATAAGCAGGATGATTATTATGGCAATGATTACAAGAGATGATAAGCTGGTGAGAGATGCAGCAGGCGTGGAATGCTGGCAGAGGTTGGCACCTCTTGGAATGGATCCTCAGGGTGGAAAATGGCAACTCATTTTATTAAATGTTATCTACAGTACTACAAACAATATTCTGCTTTTTTTTTTTTTTTATAACTTCAGTGTATCTAATCTTCTCCGAATTGGCCAGCTCTCTCCTATTAATAGCATCTCTACCACATCTACGTCGTGCAATTTTCTAGAATGAAATTTAATTGCTACTCCTCTACTTTAAATTCTTGTTTAGTTTTTCTTGATCTGCTATATAAAATATGGATGCTAGTGTGACAAAAATGACTTCCACTTCTTAGCCAGCTTATCCCTGAAATCTGTCTACTTGTCCACCTACTCACACTTGCAACCGTGTTGAAATCTTTGATATTGTAACTCATTAAAACTATGTTGTTTTTCTGGGTCCTCCCACACAGCAGTTTTCCTGCCTGACTCTTCTTTATAGAGGATGAGCCTCTGACTCAAAATGACCTGACCATTTTCTCTATCACAAAGGACACAAGGATTTGGTCTTGGCAATCTATTATCCAATAACCATGTACCTTAGGGACACATAGATTCTACTGAGAGTGAGGTAATTTATTATTTCTCTCAGTTCACCCATCTGGGGATAGTATGAGTTTAAATAATCTGAGGCATCTATCTAAAATTCATCTAGATACTGGGCATGGTGGTTCCCAACTATAATCCCAGCATTCAAGAGGCTGAGGCAGGAGAATTGCTGAGGCCAGCCTGGGCTACATAGTGAGTTCAAGGGGAGCCTGAACTACATAGTGAGACTCTGTCCCACCAATAAATAAATAATAAATTAATTAATAAATAAAATTCATCTAGAAATTAAATCAAATTGTGACAAAGAGAATTAACAAATTGATGAAAGGTGATGTTTCAAACCACACTTTGTCTCTTTATTTTTGATAGCTAAATTGGTATGATGTGAATAAATTCAAATAATGAACACACAGAGACAGAAAATTAATAACAATATGTGTGACTTCAACAATGGTATCAGCCAGGTTGGCCCAACTGGCAAATTTAGAACAATCCATCTAACATCAATGGAGCTCACTTTCTTAAAAATATACTGTATTATACTAGCAGATATCAATTTCTGGACCACAAAACAAGCATCACTAAATTTAAGATTTATGTCATACAGAGTACATCCACTGGCCGCAGTGGAAGTAAGAAATGAATAACAGAAAATTTTCTGGAAGTTTTCTAATATTTGGAAATTGAAAGATACCATCTCGAGAAGCCAGGGAACAATTAAGAAATTAAATGGCAAAGTATCTGCAAGTGAAGAAAATAAAATTCAATACATTAAGCTTTTGAGGATTCCTTATGCAGTCAGTTTAGCTAGTGACTTCAGTGTGTACCTAAAGAAAATTAGAAAAAAGGAATAATTAAACACAAAGTATATTGAATAAGGAAATAATAATTACTAGAGAGAAAATCTATGAAATAGAAAACAAGAAAGAAAATCAATGGCACAAAAAGATGTTCTTTGAGGGGATCAATAAAATTTATAAACTTCTACTTAGACAAATCAGCAAAAAGGGAAAAGACACAACTTGCCAATATATGAAATAAAAGAGGCTATATCATTAAAGCTTTTGTGACTATTACAGGGATAATCAGCGAATATATCATGTACAAGGTTATGTCAATAAATGGAACCACTTAGGTGAAAGAGGTCAAATCCTTGAAACAGAAACAAATGACTGAAGTTCATGCATGAATTAATTAATAACCAGTAACTGGTTACATGTGAGTAAAATTAAACTATTAGTTATAATATGTGTCATGAAAGAAATGTGACATCTGTATTACTGTATCAATAAATTCTATGAAACTTTCAGAAAGTAAACACAAATTTTACGCAAAGTCTCCTAAAAAGTTGAAGGATATGTTCTTGTTCTATGAAGTTAACACAGTAGGGATAAATCTCAAGGCTTCACAGAAAAACTAAAAGTTAGTAATTGATTTTTAATAGACTTAGATAAATAATTTGACCTGCCAAACATCCATTTCTGATTAAAACTCAGCAATGTAAGGATAAAAGCCACGTCCTCATCCTGGTAAACAGTGCATAAAAAATATTTAGTCATTGGCATAGTGGCTAAAGATGTAATGGTTAAAATAAGGAACAAGATGGGGATATCTTCTCATCCCTGCAGCTCTAAACTAGATAAATACACACACAAAAAAAATAATGCGTTTTACATAATTCAGCAAAAGAAAATCAGAAGTAGGAATTTAAAAAAGAAAAGAAAAAAAAACATGTACAGTGACCTAAGGATGCTAAATACTTAGGGCTATAGGTGAGGAAAAGGATAAAAATTACATTTCTAGGAGAAAATAAAAAGACTTAAAGGAATAGAGAAGTACTCTTTATCCACAGTTCAATCAATATGAGGTATCAAATTATCTTATAAATTATCTTACAAATAAGATAATTTCTGATAAATACAATAAAGGTGATTATCTTATAAATCTTATAAGACAGGTGACTATGTTATAAATACAATGAAATCACTGCAATATCAATATATTTTTGTAGAAACTGATTGATTCATTCTTGAGCAACTGTGAAAGAGTAAGAGTAATCAGATCATTTTAAAAGAAAGGACAGGAGCATGTCAGCATATGGCTGTAATCCCCAGCACGTGAGAAGCTGAGCCACAAGGGTCACCTTGAGTCCAAGGCCAGCCTGGACCACTTAGTGAATCCGAGGCCAGCCTGCATTACAGAGCAAGACTGCCTCAAAGAACTTAAAAACAACACAAAATAAATGGAAAAAAATACAAATTGGAGGGCTAATATAATTTTATTTCACAATTTGGTATAAAGTTACATCGTCAGGGCTGTGTGGTATTGGAGCCAAGCTAGGCAACTATCTTAATAGGACAGAATAAATAATCTACAAAGAAATCATGCATTTTTACCTCATTGATTCTTAAAAAAATATTCAAAGGCAACTTAACAAATGTGAAGAAAGGATAGATTCAATAAGCATCTTTTGAATAACTGCGGAAAAAAAAAGAATGAGAGAAAAAAGAAACTAAGTGTATTTGTGCTGATAACAAACATTAACTCAAAATCAATCAGAGATCTAAATATAAACCTAAATATAGACTTAATATAAACTATGAAAGTTCTAAAGAAAAAGACCTTTGTGGGCTTCAATTCTGCAAAGACAATCTGAACAATTAATCAAATAAACATATTATTAAGAGAATACCATCCAAACTAAAAACTTTTGCATATGGACATATTGTTATGAAAATAAAAGCCAAGCTACAAGTTGGAAAATGAACATTTGAAAATCACATAACTAATAAGTGATCTGTATTCACAGTATTATAAAAGGCCTCTCAAAATTCAGTACTAGAAATCAAGCTTTGGTTTTGTTTGTTTTTTATTTTGTTTTGTTTTAGACATGGTCTCTCTTTGTAGTTCAGACTGGCCCTAAACTCACTATGTAGCCCAGGCTAGCCTCAAACTCACCACAATCCTGCTTCTGCCTCCTGAGTGCTGGGATTACTGGTGTGAGCCACCATGTTGGCACTGTAGTATGTGGTACTGATTGCTGGTGGGCATGAGTCATCATGCTTGGAATTGTATGTGGTTGCCAGGGATCAAACTCAGGACCTTCTGATTGCAAAGCAGGTGCTGAAACCACTAAATTAAATCACTGGTCTCAAGCTAATTTTTAAATGGTAAAGAATTTAAATAGATACTCATCAAGGAAAACACACAGGGCAAATGTGCAAATAAAAAACTTCAGTTTCCTTAGTTATAAAAGAAATGCAATTTTTAACCACAGTGAGATACCACTAGAACATCTAAAATGAAGAGACTTTATTAAACCTAGTTGATGTAGGTGAAGAAAAGAAAATAGTAAAATTCTAATACACTATTGGAGAGTATATACAATATAATCACAAAATATTAAAATTTTAATAGTTGAAAACAGCTTAGTACTGTCTGAAAATATTAAAATACATAACATATGACCTCAATAGTCTTCTTCAAATATTTACTCACAAGGAATAAAAGCAAATGCACATACAGACAGTTACTCAGGAACATTCATACGTATTTACAATACTCAAACACTGGATACTACACACAGTTGTCTGGATAAATGAATGAAAAAATGCTTTCTAATTCTATATTCCTCAATTTTTATGTATCTCGAAATAATGATATTGAATGAACAAAGGAAAATGAGAAAGAGTGTGTATTATATGATTCCACTTATATAAAACCCTAGAAAAAACAAAATAGCCCCCAGGTTAAAAAACATTAATGGAAGACAGATAGAGAAAGGATTAAAAAGAGGCATTAGAAAACTTCTCTTATTGACAGTTCCCAGCCTGAGGATGATGTTTTCACTGCATACATGTCAGAACATATAGAATTGTACTTTTTAAGCATATCCATATGCAATTTATTGAATTTCAATTATACTTCAATAGAGCTAATAAAGGAGTTAAGAAAATTTTTCTTGAGGAGTCACCATTGGAAATGGGCAGAGTTTTTCATTTGAAATCTACACAATAACAGCTATCTGTCTAATGATATTTAAAGCATAAACATGTAAGGGTAAAGTCAAGTAAATAAGTACTTTACTATGGTTGTTTTCAACATGGTGGCATATTTTACTCATCCTTTTTTCTTCTTTAATTCATTAAGTTTATTATTACATTTTAGATATGTATAATAATCATGTTCATCATAGACAATCTGTACCTGTATAGGACATTTCTCACAAAACTAAAAGTTGAGTTTCCATTTGGCACAAGAATTCCTCTGCTTAGTATATGCTCATTTTTTTCACATTTGTAAATTGACATGCCATTATGTAAACTGTGGGGAATGATTCTTTTTTCCTTTATTCTCCTTGCCTTCAAATCCTCTTCCTGTCATGTGCAAAAACTTTGTTCCACTTTTTCCTTCTTTTCTCATTTTTTCTTTCCATTTTTTCTTCTCCTCTTCCCTCTCTCTAGTCCTCTTCCCATTTGAATGTTCCATTTCTATTTCACAATATCCATTACATATTTTGGTTATTTACACTTTCAATTTCTCATACCAGAAAAACACTGTGATATTTACACGTAGTTCCAATTATTTCACTTAGGAATATAGTCTCAAGTTGCAAGCATCTACCTAGAAATGTCTCAAGTTCATCCTGCCTTATGGCTGAGTAGTGCTCCATTGTATTACAAATCACATCTTCTTTATCCACTCATCAGTTGATGGGTATTTGGGTTGTTCCCAAGTTTTATCTATTACAAATTGTGCTGCAATAAATATGAGTGTGCATATACTGTACCACTAGAACATGTGATGCTTTCAATTCTTTTGGAAAGATACCACCAAAGGTGAATCAAATGGAACCTCTAAGTTCAAAAATACATAAGGAACTCAAAAACATCTTACCTACAAATTTAAAGACCCAGTCCAAAAACGGGCATCTGAAGTGAATACACACTTCTCAGATGAAGTACAAACAGAAAATAAATATATTTTTAAAATGGCCAACACATCATTGGTCATTTAAGAGATGCAAATTAAAACAATGCTGAGATTCCTTCTCTCACTCCAGAAGAAATAGCTATGAGTATGAAATCAATCAACAATAAATGCTGGTGGGGGTATGGGGGAAAAGGAACCTTGCTCCACTGTTGATGGGGGTGTAAACTGGTGCAACTCTGTGGAAATCAGTGTGGAGATTTCTCACAAAACTAAAAGTTGAGTTTCCATTTGACACAGGAATTCCTCTGTTTAGTATATGCTCATTTTTTCACATTTGTAAACTGGCATGCCTTTACACAAACTGTAGGGAATTTACACAAGTATTTAAACACTGTATTTTCAGATTTCCTACTGTTTTGAATCTTAACCCTCTTGAAAAAATTTGAAATTCCCTAAATTTCCAGCATTTGGAATAGATATTATTTGTAAAAATACATTTGTAACATACTTAATTAAAATGTTTTCCTGATTATATGTGTGCTGAAGTAAAACTGGCAAATGCAAATAATCTTTTTAAATTGATGCTAGAAAAAAAATAACTACTGATGTATCTCTAAAACTATTTTAAGCTCTATTAGTTCATTATTTTTGCATTATATTTAAAGAATCACTATAGTTGAATTAACTTTTATTTATAACCAACAAAAACTTAGCCAAACCTCTCATATATGAAAATTTGAATTTTTATTAACTATACCACTGCCCTGTACTTTCACTTATTCTTATCAAACATCAAAAGCAGTCTCTCTGAGCCAATGCAATGATCAGTGACTTGAAAGAACATCTGTTAGTAATAGTTTGTATATTTACATACTATACTATTCATTCCTAATTAATAATCATTGGGATAGTCATTACCTCACTATAAAACACAGAATCCAAATTATCACACCAAGGACTCGTGCATTATTATCAAACTTTTAGTTAATATGTATGAATATATTTCATAGAAAAATATTACTAATATTTTCCAAAGTACCTGACATTATTGAATTAATAGTAAGTACACAATGTTTTCAATAAATCCAATTGAATCTTCACTAAATAGTAGTATTTAACCACTTCTTAATTATTAAGAGACTAGTAAGTGTTAGTAACAAAGATGTATATCCTCATGTTAAAATCAGGATCCACTAATGGATGAAAATACAAGGAAAAATCCTAGTTCAGGTAACAGTGGAAAAAAACACAGAATGCATGCTAAATTTATGCCTAGTCATTGGTTCAAAATTATTCTGAGCCATTAAAAGGCTTAACTTTAAAATTTAATTTATTGTCCATGAACTATACTTAATTTCCTAAATCTTCATTTAAAAATATTTATAAACATAATATGTCATAGCAACTTCCCTATCCATTTGTATCAGCTAATCAAAACAAGTAAGTATTTAAAGGGTATTTGCAAGAACAATTTGTCACTGGATAGGTCAACTCTCTTATTAATAATAATAAAATCTGACATTTACATGACACCATTTGTACAGCATTTTCATATTGTCTCTAGATATTTATTCATTAATTCATTAATAATTAATTAAATTAATTATTAATTAAATCATTAATAATTCATTAATATCTCCAATAATCTATGCATTATTTGACAAACACTCTGATTATTAAAGCAAATTCTAACTCAGGAAGTGACATGAACTTAGTAACTCTATGTTCTAACTCACAATCTATTTCTACCCATCAAGAAGAAGAGAAAAATATAATACATCTGTCATGGGGCAATCTGGTTATACCAACAGGGAAACAGCCAATGGGCACTTGGTCTTGTCTATCTGTTCCCACCTTTTTATATGCGATCCAGTCAAACACCCTGTCAATATCTGTTGCCCGGAGCACTTCCTGAGACACCGGATGGGAGCTGGCCAAACCATCCAGCAGCATCACTTCATGCAGAACGTCTGTCAGAAACCTCTGTTTTTCCTGCAATACAGCAGATAGGATATTATTGTAGGCTATTCAAGTTAGAATGTGGAAAACAATACAGGTGAGTATGTGTCACTTAAATAAGGCTGTTCATCAGTTTTAAATGGTGAGACAAAAATCTAAAGAGAATTCAGTTAATAAAACAGCTTCCTTAGGATCTTCTGAAATACAGGCAGGCAGCTTGATTTGAGCACAAATAAAAGAAAAAGCAATGGATTGCAATAGGCCCTAAATACGCAGTGCTTAAAGAAAATACGGGCAGTAACACACATGGAAGTGATAATATGCAGCCTTGGTTATGACTTCTACAAGCTCGAGGTCACAATTTGCCCCAAATAAACTGTTTAGGTAAGATCAATATAAGAACATTATCTTCTCATTTAATACCAGTTATTTTCAGTCTATTAGAAGATCCTTCACTGTCTGCTTCTCCCTCTTCTACATATATTGCTTTCTGAAAAAAATCCAAGAGACTAAGATGCTCAGTGAGACACTTTTACATCAGTCTATAACACCTGCCAATGTGTATGTGAACTTAGAATAATGAACATAAAGTGAGGAACCTTAGTATTAATAACACATTTACATGAAATACTGAAAGCAGATAAAATCATAAGGCTTCCAGTTTCTTCATGCTTACACAGTGGTATGTGTTGTAATAAAACTGATTGGTTGTGTTGGAAATAAACTGTAAAGAAAAGGTGCTCTTCTGTTGTGTTTGTTTTAAGAAAATCTGCTTTAAAAATACAGCTTGGGTTTCTTAACAAAAGTGCTGTTAGTATCCCTACTGGAAACTGCCTTCTTTGATGGAAGAGGGAAAGAAAAAAGAAGTTAGGAGAGAAAGCAAAGGCTAAATGGCCCCTAAATAGTTAGGATCTCTGTATCATTACAGAGATTAAAGACTAAAGATATGAAGTTTACTCCAAGAGCCTCTATTTCTGAGAGAGCAGATAAACAACAAGTTATTTCTGAGTCCTAATTTCAAGACAAGTGTATCAATCCAAGAACTAAATGAAAAAGATAATTAAGTGTGCTAAAGAAAGAATAGTTAACTGGGTATATACAGTGCCTTTAAACATGCTTTTAAAATATTTTTGTTCATCTGCACTTGTTTACTGATTTAATGTGTTTAGTAAATGATTTAATTCATTAATCATGCAACTATGCTGTGTGAAGTTTATTTCCTGCTAGCTTATCTAGCACTTTCTCTAACACAGAGCTACACTTGAGGCCCTATGGGAGAACTTACTGCAATTTGGGGAAGGGTTCTTCAAATAAGAAGCTTAAACATCACTCTGCTTATTCCTACATTTTAAAATCATCTTTCTCCTCTTAATTTGTACTGGATTAGGAAATAATTTGAAAAGTATAGTCTTAGTTTATGGCATATCCTTAAAATGCCATAAATGGAAGTTCAAATACAGCTAGGAGTAACTCACAAACATGACTAATTATGAGCAAAACATCATCCTGAGGACTTAAAATCAAATACACACATGCACACATAAAGACAGGCCAGGCAAATGGCTTTGGAATTAGAGAGTAAGAGAAAAATCACCAATCTCCAGCCATGAAAATAAAAGAGACAGAATCATGTGATGATTCCAAAATAAAACTTTAAATGTTCTTTTTTAACAAATATGTAATCCTGCTACTCACTTAATACTAAAACATATATTAAAACTACTTGGTATTAGAATTTGTAGAAAAAATGCAAAATATGTAATCTTAGTTCAACCAGACCAGTGAACACCTTCATTACAAAAAGAACAACTTAAAATATGATTCAGTTCTGAAGATAAAATATTCAGCACCTACACAGTGATTATGCACAAAGAAAATGCCTTATTTCAGTCTGAATTTTAACACTTATTTAACAATAATAAATATGTATCGATCAACATTAAAGTTTAATAAATGTGTCTTTGGTGGGCTAAAAATGTATATATTTTTCTTTTTATTAGCAGGAATTGGACTCAGAAACTTACACTTTCCAAGAAAGCACACTGCTGCTGAGCTAATTCCTTGGCCCAAAAGATATAATTTTCAACAAGGTATAAAATAAATTACTATGTAATTTTAAAAATGAAATCTAAATTTCAAAGAAGAAATTTTCATAATAAAGTAAATATTTAATGGGGCTAAGTTGTTAACAAACTTTCATCTACTTTGTTAGGGAGAACTACATCATATTTTGAAATAATAAGCTTATATGTATAAAGAGGCTAATGGATTAGGATAGGTGGGGTGAAAGCCCAGAAAGATATGCTCACAAAGCACAGAAAAAAGGATGGCTTAAATTGAGGGGGGGAAAAGTGAAAATTCTGGCCAGATCACATTCAAATTAACAGGACTACAAAGACTTTCCAAAAAAGGAAGATATTAATATTTCATGAAGGCCTCTGTGACTGACTATTAAATAAGCAATGATTAGAGCTTACCAACCCCGCATAGACCTCTCATTATCATTATCAGTATCAACATCTACAATAACAATTGCAAAAAGTGTTGAGCAAGGATAAATTACTTAAGACTCTAAATTTTAAAATGAAGTAAAAGTTATCCTAGCTCTAATGCTGCATCAAAGATAAAACAAAATACTTAATGAATTTATAATTATTTTATAATGGATGGAATAACAGCTATTACATGCACAAATATTAAAAAGATTTTAAGAAAAACATCTATATAATTACTCATAGGAAGTTTACTGAAAGATTTTTATCTTACTCTTGAAGGAACCTTAAAGTTTGGTGTGTGGTGTGTCTGTTCGTGTGCGTGTGTGTGTGTGTGTGTGTGCGCGTGCATGTGTGTGTGTACTTGTTCACTCCAAGTAAAAAAAAAAAAATTGTGTTGTTGTTTTTTTGAAACAGGGTCCCGCTTTGTAGTTCAGGCTGGCCCTGAGCTCAGCTTCAAACACACATCACAGCAATCCTCCTGCCTCTGCTTCCTGAGTGCTGGAATACACGCGTGAGCCACCACTCTGGCACTGTGGTATGTGGCACTGATTGCTGCTGGGCGTGAGTCTCCATACCCAGTACTGTATGTGGTTACCAGGGAATCGAACCCAGGTCCTTGCACTTGCAAGACAGGCACCGAAACCACTGAGCTACATCCCCGGCCCCTGTAAAATATTTTTATAGTGAATAATGAACAATTAGTTTTTATTTTACTTCATATTTTAAGGTCACCAAGATTGGTTATGTGCTACTTTCAAAAAGCAATACAATAAAGCAAAATGCAGAACTTCAAAGTCTATTTAAAGAAATTCAATGTTACTGGGCAAGATAGTGCACACCTCTAATCCCAGTACTCGAGAAGACTGAGGAAAGAGAGTAGCTATGAGTTCAAGGACAGCCCAGGATACCTAGTGAGTTCTAGGCCAGCCTGAACTACACAGTCACCAGATCCTGTCTAAAAGACAAACAAACAAACAAAAAATTCAGTGTTAACCCTAAATCCTAACACCTCATTGTGAATGTTCTGTAGAGTTGTTGAATACATTTTCCTTTCATTTATGTAATTATAATATCGAATACATCACTATTTTCACCCATTTTGACAAATATATTACACATGAATTTCTTGAGAACTGTTCAAAAGTACTAGAAAAATAAATGAGAGTAAATCCATAGAGATAATAAATATATTAAAAATTTACCACTTTATTTATTAATTCCTTTAATACACATATATTAAATTTCTACTCTGTGCCACAAACTAGTTCACATCATAGGTCAATATTAAAGAACTCCAGAATGGAAGTGAGGTATGAACAGAAATATACAGAACAGTAAATTGTATTGTAGCACAGAGGAGGATTTTTTCAGAAAGTCTTCACAGGGAGAAAGTGAGGTTTGAAGTATTAAAGTTACTAAGAAAAACTGGGGCAGGAACAGCTAAAAGGGCAAGCGTAGGCCAGAGGAAATGAGCAAAACAAAAAATGCCTCTCTGAATCTTCACTTTTCAGGTTGAAGAGTTTGTTCCTAAAACATGGGGAGCAGCAAGCATAATGATAGAGGAGGAATGAAAATTAATATCTTTGGGATACAAGTGGCCCGATACATGTAGTCAGGAGACAGGAAGCGACTGCTGTGCTCAAGGGCACATGGCAGTGACATATCAGGTCAAGGGCCGCTCAAGGACGTTGGGTCTAAGTGATGCTTTGAGTGAGAAATCAACAATATTGATGGTTCAATGGCCCGATCTTCTGGCAAATGGAGAGAAAATATGAATAACTGGTTTTTATAACTGGTGGAATTTTTAAAAAGAGGTCAAGGAGTGCTGACAGAATTTTTTAAAAAGTGGAAATCTTTAGTTTGGAATACAAAGTAAAAAGAAAATTTTAGATATTTTGCAAAGAAAGTGCAGGATGCTTGAAAAAGTTGTGTACAACATGCAAGTGGAACCAGGAGCCTGGGTGAGAACCAAGAGGCAAGAGCTAAAATTCTTTTGGCAACAGAGAGTAGTTTGTATATGAAGTGTCAGAAAGAATTGATCCTTTTTAGAGGTTACTTTAGCAGCATTAGCATTTGTATATTAGTATGTAAGATTAGATGTGAAGAGAATTTAGAATCCTTGTCACAGCATTGCATATACCTGAGAAATTAGATTTTTTTAATAACCTAAGATGGCTTCTTCCTCAATATGTTAGAGTCAGAGGAGTTAAAAAGAGAATAGGGTGGTCCAGTCACAATCACAGGAGATGAGTGGGAAGACAAGAAAGGGTAAAGGTGGAGGCAAATTCCAAAAGGCATGCTAAATAATGTTCCTGAAAAAGTGATGTGAGGCAGATACTTTGACTCTGACATCAGAAAAGACAGACAAAAAATCAGAGAGTTATCTGAATCATGATCAAAGAAAAACACATCAAACCAGAGACAAGAGTTCCAAGCCTCAGCCAATTCCAGTAGTGGTAGAGTATTCACGGGCATAGAGAAAAGAGCAAAAGAAAAGTCTCAAGATGACACGGGTTACATCAGAGCAGTCACAAGGACTCAATTAATTTTCTAGAAGAATGAATCCGAACATAAACAACTCTTCCAGTATTCCTAAAAGACAAGCTCGCTGCTGCAAAGTTGGCAAAAGAGCCCTCAGCTGGGGAAAAAAAAAAATGTCTACCAGTCGCTAACTGCATGACCTTGAGTGAGTTGCTCAAACTTTTTAGTCCCCAACATTCTCATTTGTAATCCTGTGTGAGGGTGAAGATTAAATAAGTGAATCAGTTCTGCAAATATTTATTAAGAACCTGCTACACCAAAGATGGTAGGACTAGTTCTGAGGACAGACAGATACAAACGTTTGTGAGAGGTAAAGAGGAAAGCAAATATTCAAATACAAACTGATTTAAATAAAATTGGAAGCAAGTTTGAGATATAGTGTGAATGCATGGAGAAGGCTGTAATTTGTTCTGCCTGAGGAAGGGCAGAAAAACCTTCTGAGGTGATAGTTTAAACTGAATTTTTAATGATGATCTGAATTTTCTAGAAAGCATTAGAAAGAGTATTTTGGACCAAAAAGGATTCATAGAAAAAGTCCAGGAGATCTTTCGATGTCACAGGGCATCCACAGAGATTTGTGTGTGGTAAGAGACACTTAGTAGAATCACTAGTAAAGAACATAATGATAAAAAAGAACAGTCATTGAAGGTTGTCTGTGCCAACTCAGGGAGCCAGAGTAAGGAAGTGCCATCACCAGACCCACTGTCAGAGAGTGGAGGACAAGTAAAACAGTGAGAAAAAAAATAAACTGATGAGCAAGTAGAAACAGAGCAAGGATAAAACTGCATAATTGTGAATAAGTATGATACAACATGGACTTTTATTTGTGATCACAAAATATATCAATTCAACCCTTAAAATTTAGTTAAATTTTATGATAACCAATGATGATCATACAAGGTATTTACTTTAAAATCCTAAAAGTTATGAATTAAATAGAAACAGACATACAGATGTATATGTGGATCTATATAAGCCTATCGACAGGGGAAAATATTCCCTTTTCTTAGTAAGTTCAAGTTAATATAAAATAATGCTTTATTCCAATGTCTTAATGTTCATAATATTCTCTCACATAGCTATACAGGCATTGTTCCATTTTTCTGGACCCAAACAGATAAGAATGCCAGACTGAAATTATTTGAGCAATATGGTCTAATTCCATGTATGTTTGCTGCCTGAGTTATACAAAAGTGGTCCAGTGTCAGCGCCTGGGAAAGCACAAGTGAGGCCCACATGCGGCCTCCAGCTTGTTCACACCGTGCAATGGTTCAGCAACAGTAGCTTCATAGAGTTTGATGAGAATAGAAAATAGAAATAGTTATGCACAAAAATGCTCTCAGTCCCTGTGACCTTGTTGATTCAACTTCAGTGGACATATCATAAAAAGGAGAAATAAGACGCAATGTGAAACAAGATAGAATTGGTGATTTGCCTGTTTGAACATTTGTCCTGCCATATGAAAAAGACTTTTGCCATTATAAATGTTAACTCATCTGTCACATGAATTAAACTGAACTGTTTGCTATGGAAAGCTAGAACAACAGGAACTGGTATGCCTAGCATTGCAGAGCTGGAATTTTTATTATTGTTTTTCATGACTTATTTCAGTTCTAACAAGAGGTTAAAGCAGAGGAACATGATCAAGAAATCAAACAAGAAAAACTAATATATGGGGGGGTTCAATCAGGTTTATCTATGTAAAATGGTAACGATGTAATGTTGCAACTACCATCTTTATAAAACATATAATACATCATTTTATTTGTGAAATTATTTATACTATGTTTCCCATATCATTGTCATCCTAATAAATTTAATATTGATACTATATTTTTATAATGTTCTAAAACATCTGAAAATATTTTCAGCTTTCCAATTGACATTTAGCTAGATTTATTTATGAAAAATCATATCATCATTCAGTGGGCTAGTTAATATTTTATACATAACTATATCACATTGATAAGCAAAATAAAAGTAAAGAGCTAGTGAAAATAAATGTTCTTTTCATATAGAAATGTATTCCAATATTTCACATTTAAATTATATATGCATAAGATTTTAATCATGGTCATGCGCAGCTTGTGAGGGCAGTTTATATTAAAATCAAACTTGAGTAAACACACCCTAACACAGTAGGGATTGAAGAATAAACTTCAAAAATTCACTACTGATGCCCACAAGGAAACAAGAAGTATACGGGAAGTTGACCTCTGTATTTGTTGGCGTATCCTTTCCCAGAGAGAGCACTCCAGGAACACGACTGCAAACAGCGTTATTGAGATAACATTACTGTGGGATTTCACATAAACCTTAAAAATCAGTGAAGTAATGTGTTTCGTGTGTTCGTATCCCTCTATTAGCCACATTTTATCCACTGCCAAACCACAAATTCTCTACCAAACCTTAACCAATGCATACACTACAAAGGCAATTCTACTTCTTTGAGACTATCTTGGGTGATTTTTGAGCCTTCCACGATACCAGCGAGCCCTTTGCCCACATCCCCACGAGCCACAGCGCTTGCTCTCAACTGAAAATGGAGAAAGTAGGTTACACAGCGAGTCTCTTCAGTGACGACATCCCTCAGCTGCGGGAGTTTTGTTTTTAGCATTCAAGCTGGATGTGTCATGTCTCATCTTACCCAAGATGTGGAGCAGCTGAGAGAAAATGCTAAGCTGGAACACAAAATGTAGCGCATTACATGCGACCGCAGTCTGCACTTACTCAAGAACTTTAAATAGCAGCAGTGTTGATACAGCAGAAGTTACTATTGTTCACACTTTCATTATTTATGGTAACCCTGGATCTCACAGAACACGCGCGCACGTGCTCCACGCCACACAATCAAAGACACGAGCGGAGTAGTTTGTCTGATGGTCATTCTACCACCAGCATCCCCCTAAAAACTCGCTGCGACTTGTCATTCCTATGTGCCCAGGCTATCATACAACCCTTCTACATCATGCCTCCCCACCTATATCCCCTTGTTTCTGTGGATTTCTTGACACCTTTCACTGTCTCTTTCCCATGCTCACACAATATAGTTTCTTCTATTTCAAACTTAATTTGTCATCTCAATGTACTTTTTTAGTTGGATAAATGAATTTCTGCTGTGGACATAGATGTTCAATTTTTCATGTGTGATCTGCTCACCTTCACTTCATAATTTCTGTACAATTTTGGCTTCTCTTTTATTACTGAATGCTTCGCATTTTGGCGCTGAGATACGATGTGAAGTGGCCTCGCGCTAACGAAACGTTCCATCTAGGGAGAGACTTCCTGCTCCTCTGCCAGGTAACATGAGCTCAAAGTCTGCTTTCTGGAGCACTGCTTCAGGGTCCTATCCATAGACTTACATTTCTGACAGGTATTGCTGCCTTCATCTTTTCAATAATATCATTTCTGCTTTGGCAGAAAGAATATTTTCCTTTTTCTCTATGCTTAATTTTCTGACAAACTGAAGAGACATTTCCATAAAATTAAATTAGCCGAACGAAATTTTTTAGAAAGTACATACTCACTTCTCCCATCCATCACAACGTCTTCCACACTTTGACGATGCAAAAAAAATGGACTCATTAAGCCATATTAACATTAAATCCTAATGGAAATTTTCTCATACCATTCAAGTCTGAAAGGGTTCCAAAGATAAACTAATCAGTTCTCAGAACTGATTAAAATGGTTATTAAGTGGCTTGCTAATTTTGTTATTTTAATTTGTGAAATAAGTAATAATTCAAATAATCTTAATTCTGGGACAAAATTCTTATTCAACTAATGACTGGTTTTTGCAAAATAGTATGTAGTGAAATAAATGATTAGTTCATCAAATAATCTAGCCAGACTAAAACTATGTATCAGATCAGAGATGTTCTTATGCTTCCAACAGAAAGAAAAGGCACTAATTGTTAAATATTTGATAAAATATAAAAGCAACACCATAATACCTTCATTATTGAAAGTTGAGAAAACCAGTCAGTTCAGACTATGTGTGTGTGTGTGTGTGTGTGTGTGTGTGTGTGTGTGTTTGTGTGAGTGTGTGTGTGTACTATCAAAATAAGCTGATTATATCACTTACAAAGTGTTAGCCTTCAGGAGGCTGAACCTGAAGTAGCAATGCACTTATAAACTGAAAAAGTATTACAATATTGCCATTATAAACTCATTCAGAAAAGTAATACTTATAATTAAATCCTGTGAAGGTATTTTTTTTGGCTTCAACAGACATTTGTGATGTGCTATTCACAATGTACAGCTTTGAAAACAATTTCAAGCCTTAAAAATAGTACCCTTGCCTTATGAACCGAATCCTAACAATAATAATGATAAAACTAATCATTCTTAAAACTCCCCAACAACATGGCAGCACAGGTATTTTATACATACTTAGAAAACACAGTGGCAGGATGACACAGTTAAGTGTCAGAGAGTCAAATATTTCCTCTATAAGGGGAAAAAGAAATTGAACTTCATTCTAAGAAAAGGATAAAAGTACCATAATAGGACTGAGTTGGTAAAATAGGGTTGTGAGGCTTTGAGTGCTGTTGATGTTTTATCCTCATTAGAGAAACCTGCAAAAATTGGTTATCCAATAAATATCTGTTAGTGAAAAATGCACAAATCCATATCAATTAATCCCAGAAAATAGCTGGTCATTCTGAGGCCAAAAGATGCCAGTATGGAGCTTAGTAAATGGAAAAATATTATTTTGTTAGAGAGGTCAACTTGCATACAGGTCTAGTAAGAGACACTAGCATAACATTCTCAAAAGCATAACATTCTCAAAAGAAGCCAAAGATTTTTTTTAATGCTTCTTGTAATCTTTAAAGTAGGGCAGTAAATTGTGTTTAAGGAGATTTTCAGGTTTTCATCACTCATTAAAAATAGTGTATCAGCTTCCAAGTATTCCACATTGAACCAGTCATAGTTAGGAACACAATATAATCAATGTCTAATTTTACTCTAAAAGGATAGTCAATCCAAAGCTGTCTTTTATAAACTAAGAAAAAAACATTTTCATAATAAACTACCATACCAGCACTATCTCTGATAGCTAAATTAGTTAAAAATTATTATAAGGCAGTTAGAGAAAACTGGGACCTCAGTGTACAAAAATGATGGAGACACATTCACTAGTCAGTATTACAAAAAGAAAAGAGATATTGCTCCCACTAGCAATGAGTAGCAATGATTGGTATTCTAAATGGGCATCAATCTCCCTGGCCCATTTCCTTTCCAGAAATTCCTTGTATGAGACTTGTTTTCCCATTTGATCCTCATCTAATCAATATTACCTAGGTGACCATACTTACAGTCTTATTGGCTGGTCATGGTTTTGTCTCACCTCGTGCCCACCTTGCAATTTTCCACTGATTCTGACAGTTTTGTCCCACCTTGAAGCTGTTTCACCTCCTGGCTTTGCCTTTAAAAAGTGAGGTGGGCGGGCAACCCATTTTCTACTCTACCTTTCACCTCTCTTAGACAGAAGCTGTTTCTCCCAATAATTTTTTTCCTACTCTTTCCTACCTCTGTTGTTCTTAAAACTTATTCTTTTATTTCGAGGACAGGAACTCACATTTTGGATATCTAGGAGGTTGGCAGTTCAGTCTACTCCATCTACATCACCACCACCACCACCACCACCACATGCACCAGAAGAAAAAGGACTTAAGGCAAAACTTACCTAAACAGAAAAGCACAACATCTAGACAAAAGAAATAGCCTCTGTAAATATGTTAATCTAACCAGATACTAGGGTACATAGCTGAGCTGTGTACTCTATAAAAAACAGAGTGGGGGTCTGGGGTTAAGGCATTTTGGTAGTCTGTGATATGTGCTCCATCTTCAGTACTAAAGGGAGAAGGGGAAAGAGAAGATAAGAAAGTAAAAGAGATAGAAGCCCTGATTTGTTCTGGGATTTGGCGAATCCTCTAAGATTTACTGGGTCTAGATGTACTTTCACAACATATCTATGAATACAGAGAGTAGTAAACTTATCGTTCTGTGGTTTTTCTACTCCACAACCCAGCACCTGTTGACAAAGGCATGACTGGTCAACTAAGAATCAAAAATAAGAAAGAAAAAAAATCCTACATGAATCTATACTGAAACGAAAAAATAAAACATAACATATGTAAGAAACCAATATATAGCAGTTCCATACTAATATTCCCATGTGATTGATTCTGCAGAAACTAGCACAATGAATGGCTGATTTGGGGTGCTTGTTAAATCTTTGAATTAAGTAGACTGGGTGAAATATATAAAATGTATGGATGAATAGAAAGGGAGAAAGTGCCAGCAGTATGGTGAACTTATTTATATAAAAGCATTGAGCTAGTACACTGTGAACAGCACAGAAGAGCAGCACCACTCAGCTACAAATAAAATGTGGAGATGAGAAAGTAAAATTATTCAGCGAATTAATTGGACACAGGTGTTCTTGACTAAGGGTTGGTGGGCACAGCATTCTCACATATCTTCAGTTTTAAAGACATAAATGACAAACTGACAAAAATAACACTCCAATCACCATAATTTTCATTCATCAATCCCAGAAAGAAATAAACATCTAAAGAAATAAGAAATTTTCAGAATGGGCTCCCTTAAATTTATGAATGGTAAATTTATAGAGGTTATTCAACTCAGAATCAAAATATGTTCTACTAAAAATCTTAGATTCATGGTTGAGGAGAGCTTCCTGAAGAGAGAACTAGTCAATGTGATGCTCTTTAGACTTTTTAAAAAGAAAATAGAGGTATCCAACAGAATGTCTTAGTTCTGTCTCCTAGTAAGTTGATATATGCAAAGAGTTTAGTGGTTCACAGGGCTACATAGGGCTTTACTGTTAATACTGTTAAAGATAAACTGAGGCAATAGTGTAATTAATCTCAAATTGTCTTTTTTCTTTTTTAAAAGAGCAGTAAATTGTTACATGTTTACATTTGATGACTTTAAATCACTATTTTATTTCCAACATACTTATTTATTAATATCAGGAGAGTGAAAACAATCTTGTTTAAAAAGTGGGGGATGAGGGGATCTGGGCTGGGGATTTAGCTCAGAGCCTCCAGTGCCTGCCTTGCCAGCTCAAGGGCCCGGGTTTGATCCCTGGTAACCAATTACAACAATGCCAAGGAGGGAGACTTACACCCACCAGCAATTAGTACCACGGGAGGGGGAATCTTATAAAGTGTTACGAATTGTGAGAGTCACTACTTGCTTACAAATAAATTGTACTGGGCCAGGGATTTAGCTCAGTGGTGCTATGCTTGCCTTACAAATATAAGGTCCTGAGTTTGACCTCTTGAACAACAACCAAAAAAAGAATGGCATTATATTTCCTTAAAGCAGAACTGCCTGGTTAAGAATGGTTACTAATTAGAAAACTAATAACTTATTCTTTAGTTGTGTCCTAATCAAACTTTGGTTTGGTTCATGTTACAGATTATTCTTTTTTATAGGAAAATGCTGAATAATGTTAGATGCTACACAATTCATGTGTTATAAGAAGATAACATTTTTAGTAGGAGTAGTGAAGGGGGCTAATAAAATAGTGCTATAATTTTCTATGGTCAATATTATATATTTAAGAACAGTGATACTAAAAGGAATTTTATCAATTTGGTATAAATTTGGTGTGGTCAAAATTTTAATTTTTCAAGTAACGTCTGACAATTTTTAGCCAGCTGGAATATTATACTTACTAACTGCTCTTACATGAAGAGAAAATAAATAAGCTAATTTTCTCTGCAGTATTTTTAGACATAAGAAAGGATAGCCTTGCATTATTGTTAGGCTTCAAGTTCAATACATTTTTTTCTTGAAAGTGTCTAATCCTACAAATTTATCAGTTAGTTTTGAAATCCTAAGGGAATGAAGAATGACCTGAGCATCATTGAGATCTGAATTTTTTCAGAAAGAATGCATTATTCCATATGCAATGCTCATTTATCTTTTATCTGTAGACTGAAATGATTTCTTTAAAAATGTAAAACAATGTCTTTCTGATGAAAATGACTGTACTTTTAAAAAGATCATCTTTTAAGAATATGTATGAAATTTCCAATTTACAGCTTAGTTTTAAATTTTAAAAACCATATAGGAAAAATGTGGGATGTTGTAACAGAAAAAACTCTCAGACACTTATGTGAATAGGCATATGTGAATATATAAGAATACTAATGAATTATCCTTTTATTCATTCCTTTCTAAAAATATCATACCTATACAAAACAGCTCTTCCAAAATGAGACTTTATTTGTCTTAATATTTAAGTTCCTCGAGAATTTCCATTTCCCAAACAAAAGTGAAACTAGTCTTGATTTTTATTTGAAAAATACAAGTTAAACAAAAATGTGAATATATTAAGTGTCGTCATCTCTAGCTTTAAACTCAAAAATGTATTTTTGCTACAAAGCTTCCAAGTTAATTAATGTGCCTCAACAATGAAGTGATTGTCCAGCTTTACTTATTCTTTGTAACAGATGCCTTAACAGGGCTACTAACAAAAGAAGATAATATACAAAAAGAAGAGAGCCCTAAAATGAGGGGAAACATAAACACAATCTGTTATTGTATTTAGCCTCACTGAGAACTATTTAAACATGCTAATGTAACAGATGCAGTTCCCATTTTAAAGTTGTTCCATGGTAAGAAATTCTTACCATTTCTTCACTCACTGTTCATGAAAATCCAAGTCTTAGACCTTCTTAACATTGACATTGTGGTCTGATATCCTAATTGGTGTTCCTTTTGAGTTTGACCATAATATCCTCCATAGGAAGAGCATGAGGACGCACTGATTCCTCCCGCCCTTGACCTGAGGGAGTGTAGACAGGACACTGGAGACATGTTCCTCTGAAAACATTAGCTGCTGTGCTTGTAGCACTAGATCTTTATACTTTCTTCATCTTTGTTATTGTCCCGTTATCCACTAGTACCAAAAACTGTGCTGTCTTATCCTGTAGGAAAAGTAACCCTTTCTCCCAAAATAAGGGCAATAGGTCTCCAGTTCCTCTCCAATGGGAAAATATTTTTTCTCTTCTAAAAACAGTGTTCTTGGTAGCAAAAAAAAAATACTTGTCATAGGGAAAAGAGTAAAAGAAAGCAGGCGGGGAAGAAGTTGATTTTGAGCACAGAGTCCCCAAGGGACCCTGGCAGGCACTTCCACTTTCCTTCTCTCTTTCAATGTCAATGTCACTTTTAAGCTACTGAACGGGATCAAAAAGTCCACAGACCCTTGGGACTAATCCTAAGAAGCCTTTGATATTTTTCACATGCAGAAGGTAAGAGTCACTTGAGAATAAGATATCATAACCAGTTAAAAACAGTGACTTGCTAATTTAAGATTTCTCAAGATTTAGATATCATGTGAGGACTTCAATGGCAAGAAGTACAAAAAGATGGAAAATCAACCATATATTATAAGTACACATTTACCTAGTATTCAGCATTTACGAAGTAAGATTCTAAATCAATTCAGAATTTCCAAATGACCCATGTCTTCTTGTCCCATAGTTTAACCAGACAAAAACTCACTATATTGTAGGCTTAGCTATGGTAAACATTTTTCTGGTCAGTTTTAGATTTTATTATATAACAACAAATCTAGCCCATAAAGTTAAAGGAGGCAGAGTAGTAGTTGCCATAGTTTTTCATTTTCTAGGTTGTATTTGATGCTCTTGTTAATGCTAATTGTACTACTTTAACCAAGGTGACATGGTTCTAATCAGTTGTTCTTTGTGGTGTGCTGAGACTGAGATAACCTAAGGGTCATTAAAAATACTACACGTCAATGCCACAGAACCAGGGGCTGGGCCAAGAAGGCAGCAACTTCTCAGCTTCTCCAAGAAACTGAAGAGGTAAGACCTTGCAACAGACTAGTTGATAGTATGAAGTAGAAAATATTTAAAAGGAAAGAGAGTGTAAGGGTAAATAAGGAGGGGAAAATGAATGTGGTAATAATAAAAAAAACAGAAAATATTGTGTATATAGGGGGTGGGGGGTTGAAGGGTGGGGCAAAAGGGAAAAAAATGAGAATCAAGTCATGTTATATTCTGATACAAACTCTCAGTGTTGAATGCAATTATGGTGTGTATTCATAATGTACCAATAAAGGTTTAAAAATTTTTTTAAAAAGTTAGACAAAAGTCAACTCCACCTGAAAGGCATCTCTGAGTAGGAGTCATTTCCTAAGGGTTCTAAATACCAGCAACAAGGATATTCACCGAAAGCAATCTTTAAGCAGCAACCCAGGAATTAGTTTTACCAGGCAAATACATTTTGATTTTGATGAACCACAGGCTATAGCAACAATATATCAAATGCTGCCAGAGTGTATATTTTTAAAAGTATAAAACATATGAAAGAATTTTCCCTCACAACTGAAAAATGAACAGCTAAGTAAAAACTTAGCCAAAACCAAACACTTTTCTCTCTATTTCATGATCACTTAGAATAACCAAGCAGTACAACTTCAAATTTAAGCCAGAAGAACACTGAACTAGTAAACTCATTATTTCAGTACATCAATGCTTTTTCCAAATCTATGCAAAAAAATGAAATAGTTTGAAAACAAGAATGATTTTATTCCACTGTCTGTTATAGCCTAACAATTTTTGTTGAAGCATATTCTAATGGTGTTCCAATGGCAGAATTAACTTTTACTATTTCAGTCCTGCTTATAATAGAGACAATTGAGAACATTTGTTAAAGTTTTAGACAATCCACTCTTAGATAGTCTCGGTATTTAGCATAATGAAGTTTAGTTACATGGCACTCCATTAATAGTTATCCCTGTGCCTAGTGTTCTTTTAAAAATTAGGGGAAAATTCCCAGTCTGCAGACTTTATCAATCTATAACTTTAAAGTTATTGCTAGGGGAGGCTCAGTAGAATAGTAATTACTTTAATAAAAGAACATACATTTATGTTTAATGACTCTCATTACAGAAGGACTTCCTAACAATGCTATATTCTAGACTGGAGGCGCCACCTTCGTTATATACTATACACATTGTAATAAAAATCTGTGCAATGTATAAGGAGGTATGATTTGGCCTGTATCAGTATCATACATATAAATACATTCTTCACAGCAAGATTGTATTATACATCTTTTTTACATACTAAAATTATTTTTTATCACTGACATTTTCCCAAAGGAAATGACCAAGAGTTGTTGAAGAACAGAATAGAATATGTTCCGTTAAACTTCCCTTTTCATCTTTCCTGAGGACAGATAATATGTGTTAAATAACTGCCATCAATACTATATGGAATTTGATCCATCTAACAATATTGTCGCTAAGAGCCAACTTTGATAAAACAACATTAAGCAAAGAGACAATTTATCCCATCAAATGTGTCTTTAGCTCTAAATTGTGGAAGTTGGCTATAAAGATCTTGATGCCCCTGTTTATTGAATGAAACATTACCTAAGTCATGTGTTCCTACAGAATAATCTATGTTGCCACTATGGACAAAATTCATAGAGAATTTTAGACCTAAAATTCATAGAAATTATTTTGTAATCTATACGTAACCAATATAATTCTAAATTGTCAAAATAGATTACTGGGGTAGGAGACACTAGGCCATCTGTACATAAGGTCCATGCACTTTTCCAAGTCCAAGATGCTACCTCATATTTGTGTAGTTTCTCAAACATTTCGAAGGCCTCACAAAAACTATGGAAGACAGTACAACTCTCCCATTTTGCAAATGAAGAGGATGAGTTGGAGCTGAAATGTTTCTCTTAGAATATGAATTTCTTATTTCCTACCCATTCTCCTTACTTCACATCAAACAACCTGCAAAGGTAGGCCAAGTATGAAATGGCAAACTATTAGTTTTACTGGGAAAAAATATTATCATTACCAAAATATTATTTCATAGAGTATTCCCAATGTAAAACTGATTACTTTTACATTAGAAAGTGATCCCGAAAACTCACAGACACACATAGTAGCATAACACTTTACTAATAGTAGCATAACACTTTACATTTAAACAAAGTTGGTACATTCAACTGAATCAAAGCAAGAGCTTCCTAAAATTACCACATCATTTGCGGCCTCTTGTTAATTTTCCACAGAAGGCACATTGTCATAGTAATGTTCCTAGCAAACTGAAACTACATTCCAGCACTTGGGCTCTCGTGTCTAAAAATGATGAAAGCACTGTCTTTAAGATAGAAGCAGAAAAGGTCAACTTCCTGAATTTCTTTATTCCTGATATGAGTCTGACTTCTAGGCTCAGGGTCCTGTGAACCCAAGCCATGCACTCATAGCTAAGTCTCAGTCGTCCGAGTCTCTCAAGACACCGCCATCCCTCTTGCTGATACTTTGTGAAAAACAGTGCTGATACAGCCTTATGGTCACTGAACATCCTCTCTTATTTATGGAGCTAACTTGTCCTTCAATGTTTATTTACAAAGAAGATGGCAAAGATATATGGACTCAATTTGTTTACAGGGTTCCTCACTATAGGCTTTGTGAACATGGTAGATTGAGGTATTCCACAAATTAGAGAAAGCGGCTGAAAAGCAAAATGATCAAAGACCAGAACGCATTTGTAGTCTTACAATCTGAACATAGACATTATAATAATAAGCATTTCTCCTCAGTGTTAATTGTCTAATTAATCATGATATAATTTAATCTCTCACTTATCGGCTTGACAGGGTGAGCCTTCTGTGACACTGTAATTGTATCACCATTAATTTCCATTTTTAATAGATATCAATAAATAAAATGTTATATCTTAATCATCCCACAACTTTGTATGTGGTTTGTGTTGAATCAAAGGAAAAAATCCCAGATATTTATATTCTATGTCCATTTCAGTACCTTTTGCAAAAGTCTTCTCTAGAATACACATTTACAATTTAACTCATGAGATAGTTAAAATATGAATAAATTGTCCAAAGACAAAAATAGTAGAAGGACACTGAAGTGGAAGGTATATGGCCATACTTAAAATCTGTGACTAAAATTCTGTTGCATAATTTTTGACTTCTATTAATTCAATACATTTTTCAAAATGATATAGAAAGAATATCATCATTGTAGCTCTGTGAGCTAAAACAATACTTACTTAAATGAGTAACATCATTTGTAATGAGAACAACTTTTAATATTGAGGCATAATAAAATTATAAATCAGTAATAACCAACAATATAATAAAAATTAAATGGAAGTTTTAAAGTTGGTTCAAAGTCATCTACAAATCAAAAGATACTTCTGGGAATGTTCTAATAACTTAAATGTTTAAGTTTTGAAATTTCATACTCATTAAAAAATACTTCAAATAATATTGCATGCATACTATTAGTGTTTTTTAAGGTATTTTAAATTAATTTTAATGTTAGCAATTAATTTCAGTACATCATAAATATACACCTATCCAGATAAAAGAGTGATATGACCTTTTCAAAATATAAGCTAAACTTCATACACATAATTAAACATATTGACATAGTATTAATACTGTAAATTATCATCTGCGAAGTAACATTGTTTACTCAGTAAGAATCAATTGAATTTAAAGTAGAAAAGTTATATGATGTGTTATAGATGACTTCATATTTTATCTTGGCTTACAATCGCATCAAATCATATTTGGCATGATGACCATTTACTACCCAACCATTCTTAATGATTTAGAATATCAAAAGAAAGCAATGGAAAAAATATATGAAAACATGGAAGCAAGCCAATGAGTAATGGATGAATGGATGAAAAATGTATGAAAGATATCCCATATATACAGAAAGTCAAATACTAGTTGATCTACTTATATGAAGAATCTAAAGTACTGAATTCATGGAAACAGAGATTGGAATGGTGATTGCCAAAAGCTGGAGGAGGAGGAAACATGCAGCTATTAGACAAAAGACACAGAATTTCAAATACGCAAGACGTGTAAATTCCAGAGATCTATTGTGCAGTGTGACGCCCATGCCCTACAATAATGTACTGTACACACAGACGTTCCACGAGGCTACATCTCATGTCCAGTGATCAAAGAAAATAACAAATCAGAAAATAACAAATCAGATAATAAGTACAGAGGACGGAGGAAACTTAGGGCACAGACTGTGGTAAAGTTTGGAGTATGAAATTGCCTCTACTCTTCTCAAGTTGCAACATCAAAAATGTGCAGATTTTTATATGTCCAGCGTACCAACATGAAGAGAGTCAACATATATTTGTCTATACGTACAGAACTCATAAAAATATACATGATTCATATAAATAATAATCTATGCTGTGTAATAAGTAAAATTTGAGTTTCTGGAAGTTCAGCATTGGTACATATCAATTTTTACTAAACAGTATGGCTTGAATTCAAAATGTGAGATCTCAAAGAACATCTACTCTAGGTTCTATTTAATACATGGCCACTTACAAATCAGTGAAAGCTTACCATATGAAAAACTGGTATAAAAGGACATAAAAAGTACACCTTTCTTCACTTTTCTGTGTGAGTCTAAGGCATAATAAGCTCTATATCAGGTTCAGTTATATATAACTGTTCCAGGATCATATGCATAATGTGTATAATTTTATAACCTTAATGACTTTTTAAGTCATTAATCCTAAATACATATTTATATGTATAATATGAATGTATATAATACATCAAGAGGTTAATTTGTGTATTTCCTGTAACTCTTAGAAAACATAATTTATCATGTTTCCATATAATCAAAATATCCTGCATATTTAAAATATTATTTATTAATTACTGTTGACTTCTCCATTTTAAAGGATAATTTATCTCTATTAGAAAATACTGCAACGTACAATATTGCCATTTAGACAAAGTGTAGCATTTTGAAGTCAATCTATAACAAGTCAGATTCTATCTGGCTCCTAATAAATAAAAGATAACTCTTTTGAATTCTAGCATTTTAATTTTGTTGACTTTTTCTCTATCACACACACATAAATTCGTATTTTGGGTCACCCCCAACAATAATACAAGTCCAGCCTCTTCCTTGGATCCCACCTGATTAGAGGAATGCATGCTTACCATGTGCCAGCCGGGGTAGAGGTAGTCTGTGCCCACAAATTCAAAGTAGTGAGCAAAACCTTCCTTCAGCCATACATCTTCCCACCACACGGGAGTCACAAGGTCCCCAAACCACTGCAGTAATAAAATGAATGGGATTCAGAGAAAATAACATCCACTCAGATCAACTTTATCTCAAATTAAACGTGTTCAACTGTGATTATCATACCTGCAAGTTATTTTGCAATGGCTTTTGTAAGTTTAATACGTACTATGGTAGGACTGCATTGATTTCTTTGACTATTTGTGTGACACTAGATTTTTATAAATGCATTCAGGGAAGAACAACCATCACAATAACAAAAAGATCAAGGAACACAACAAGAATAACCTGGAAAAGAATGGCCTCAGGAGAAAAAAAAAAACACGATATGTCTTCAAATATTTGAGGCCTATAACATAGAAGGAAGAAAGCTTTGGGTTCTCTAAGGTATTTTCTGTGGCCCTACGAGGGACACACTAGAAATAATGGATGAAAATCAGGATTGGTAAATAATCTGTTGAAAATGTAGAAAAGCTTCTAACTAACTAAGAAGCCCAGTTTGAAAACGTTGACTGGAGAAGTCATGAGCAACTCAGCAGGACAGGTCCTGAAGCAGCACCTTCCCACGACAGAGACAGTTCAGGGAAAATGAACTGATGCATCCAACCAAGGGGCCTGTGGGCCTGCAAACCTGACTCTTCCTAATCTAGGATAACGTGGGCCCAAACCAAAAGATTTCGTGAAAAATAATACTGAAATTTTACTTTGTGTTTTAATTAAATCAGGATGCATTACTATGACGCTTTTAGCTTAGGAAAATATTATATAATGACTTCATTTTTATTTCATTAGAAGTATACATCCCATGCCAGGAACTACCTTAAGACACAAGTCTGATGGTGAACATCATTTGTCATGCAGGTGACTTGTGGCAGAGGTGAGGTGAGGTCCACAGTAAAAACTAAATACACAAATGAACAACCTAATTTCAGATCTTAAGAAGGTGTGACAGAAATGAACTGTTTTAGCTTTTCAGAAGGAAAAAGATTCTATCTAAACAGGAGTCATTTTGAGCTTAGACTTTAATGATGGGAAGAAGTCAGCCATGAGAAAATCTCGGGCAAGAGGATTCCAGACAGATAGAAGTAACCTTTAGCATGAAAACCTATGTAGGAGTCAGCTACTGAAGGAAAAGAAGATCCTGTGAGGCTGGAATGTAGCAGATGAGGAGGGAGGAAAGGTGAAAAAACCGGGAAAGGTGAAAGAATACCAGATCATGAACAGCTCTAAGAGCCCCCAGGGAAGAGCCTGTTGACTAAGACTTTTAATATCAATAAACTGTCATTTCTTTCAAGGGATCTCTAGCTGAGTACAAATAAAAAAATAGCTCCTAGTATGTTCATGACTATATATATATATATATATATATATATATATATATATACACTAAATATATATATTTATATTTTAATACTGTTATCCTTCTCTAAAAATATATGTTGTTTATATATACATCAAATAAATAACGTATCTTCAGAATCATCACTACCTAGATGGGGGTAGCACAGAAATGAATGTGACAATGATTGTGAAAATTATTATAAAGTGTTTCTTTTAGCTTCTGGTTAATTCCTTTGCAGTAACATAACACTACTAAGCTATTATTGCAGAGCGTCTTACAATGTAGAACAAATGAAATCATTTTCTGAGCAAGATAACATCATCAAGTTGCTTTCATCTCAAAAGAACTACATTTTCAACTTGTCTTTCATGAGAATGTTCAAAACTTAAGACTTTTTTGCTTCAAAGCAGGAAACCCCTCTGGTGAACACACGAGAGGGGCGCCAGGCCTGCTGGCACAGATGCCCTCTGACTCCAGAGGGAAGGAGCATGTGCCTAATCGGGTCCATCCGCCTGCTAAGAGTGGCTCCCAGGATCACTGTGAAAAGCTGACATCTAGGTAAATGGTCACAGAGCTTGGGCCAATTTATCTTCAAGTCATTTTCCCTAATTAATTTTTATTTAACAGTTTGCCATTTCTTCACTGACACCCTTTTCCACATAATCTTTTCCTCGGATTGTCCAGCTACTATAAAGTTTTGGCTTTGCAATCCACTGAAGTCATAGTGTACCACAGTGAGATTTCTGGTGTTTCAAGTAAAAAAACTATCCATACTTACTGGTAACCAGGATTTAAAGCTTAAAATAAGCATTGCAAAATTTCTCTGGTACCTTCTGCTCCTTGTGAGAAAGTATGCTAAATTAATTATACCATAGTTTCACTACAAAGTTGTTAATTTACATATTAATTTCTAATTATGTCCAAAAAATTACCAATCTTTTGAGAACCAAGAGCCTATGGCCAAGTTAGTGGAAGACTTCCTAAATGTCTTTGTGATGGGAAAGGAGGAATAACAAATTGATTTCAGTAAAAGCAAATTTTGACGTGTCCACAGTACTCAACTGCATCTTGCAACAGTGCAATAAATCATTGCTATCACTAGTCTTGCAACATATGCACACTAATAATCACCAGAAAATAAGGCAAGGGTGATAAGAAATAGCAATGAGATCTAGGCTTCGAAGGGATGGCTGTTAGGTCACCACGCCACTGCACATTTCAACTAAACTGGGTGACAGTTGCTTATTGAATTTGATCTCTGCATTCATTTTTGTTTGTGTTGTCATCAGAGAAAAACGATGCACCTTCTAGGAAAAAAAAAGAAAACACTACACAGTGTTTCAAATAAAACTTAATCGGGAGGGTAATTTAGTTCCTAGTCTAAGTATCCAAAATCATTCTACATTCTCAAAAGTTTGCATGTTATACTTATACCTGATCCTTCTTCTCATACCTGGTGACAAATCTCATGAACAATGACCATGGTGACATCCAGCAAATAAGAAATAGATGAAACACTGGGATCCAGCAGTATTCTTTGTTCCACAAAAATACTTAGTCCCCAGTTCTCCATAGCAGCATACGGATGCTTAGGCACAGCTAAAAGATCTAGAAACAGAATAAAACAATTCCAAAGACTTTTAACAAAAATACCAAATTCTATATTTCACATCCTAACAAAGACCAGACGTCCTAACTAGAAGTGATACTTGTCATTTCTTAGAGCTTTTTTTATGGGGGGGGGTAAATTAAACAATCTAACAGCAGAAATACAAGCTTTTGATAAAATTGTGGTTTATATGCATTCATCTCAGTTCACTTTCGGACCTGGCACTAGAGGTACTGGAGGTACTGGAGGTATCAGCGCCATTACTGATGGGTCCTTTCTAATTCGTTTCAGAAAGTTGAGGGAACCAAGTTCAGCAAGAGACCACAGAGGCAAAGGCACTGGACCTTCTAATGAAACTGCTCAGCTCAGTGCAATAAATACCATAGTCTCACTTTTACCTCAATATTTTCCAAAAGAATACATTCTATATTAATATTAAAATGTAGCATCATTCTTCTCACAGCTTCAATTCCAGGGTATTTTTCCATATCAGTTTAAATTAAAATGCTGCATGTAAATTTAGTTGTGATTGTGAATGCAATGGAATGAGGAGTATAGAGGGGACCCATGGGCTTTGGCCTGGCCCTGCCACCATCAACTACATACATGCCACTAGTAAATCCCTTAATTTCTCGAGACCACAATTCTCTCACCTATAAAATAAGGTTTTAGGCCTTATCTCTAAAGCGCCTTCTGGTTCAAAAATAATCTATGACTAGGCTATCCAAAAATTGGTGCGTATTTTAAAGAATTACAGAGGTATTATCAATTTAGGGTTATGTTCAAAAAAAGTCCATGCTTTCACCTACTCCCTTTGCTTCAGACACTAGCAAGGATAAATAAAATATTAAAAATAAAATCTAAAAAACACGTTGAGGCTCAAAAATAAGCCTCTCCATGGACCAGAAATGGTGCAGAAAGGCAAAGTGGTGATTGCATGTGAACAAACCTGCTGTGCCCTGGCTGAAGAAGCGGGCAGTGGAGGCTGAGAACTGGCTCCTGCAGGCCCCACTGGAGCCAAGAGGACTAGCACCAAGCTGACTGCCTGATGCCAGGAGTTGAGGTAGGGCACGCATGCTCACAAAAGAAGGCCAGAAATAGCTAATGCTCATTGCTTCCTGGGAAAGCAAGCGAGTAGCGGGGAACAGATGTGAACCCAGCAACACGGACCCTGCACATATTCCCTCTATTGTAATGACAGTGTTCACAGACCCTGGACCAGAATTTCCACATCTCAGTCTAAGCCTGGTATAACTCCCCAGGTTGTCAAAGAAAAACTGTACATAAGTGTACACTGTAGCATTGTTTGTAAAAGGGAAAACTAAATCCTTTCTGGGAAGATAACAGGCAAACAACAGTGAAAGAGTTGTATAAAGGGATAGTGTCCAAAATAATCAGAAGGAGTGATCTCGCCACCGAACTCTAACTATACAAATATCAGCATGGGCAAGGAAGTAAGGTGTAAGTGTGCCATGCTGTGTGCTCCACACACAGGCACAGTAACAGTAAGGCAGGGCAATGAGGTCTCGGGAACAGAGGCTCCCACATGAGCAGACACAGAGAGTAATGACGAAGAGCCCACGCAAACACAAACAGAGCCATGAGGAGGACTAACTTCAGGATCCTGTTCCCGTCAAGAAGCAGGAGATGAAAGGCAGTCACTGCAGAGCTGCCAGTGGGAGCCAGGGTAATGGCTATTTTCAAGCTCCTGTGGGTGTTTAATAAGTAATATGTAAGAGAATAAAGCAGTAATTGCTCTTAAAGGTTAATTTTCACTTATTCTTGACCTCAACAATTATATCTTAAACCAGCCAAATACTCTCATGTCCCCTGTACACTACTTCAGATGAAGATCAAAGGTGTGATGGCCTAATACAAAATAGAAAAATGCAAAATGAAAAGTGTACATGGGAAGGCAAAAGTTAATTTCAAAAACAGATAATAGTTGAACTGGACTCTAAAAGATAAACAGGATAGTAACAAGCAGACAGCAAGAGGGAAGAGCCCAAGAAAATAAGAATTCTGATGTGTCCTGTAGACACGCCAACTCTGCATCATTATGAATTGCTAACGTGTACTAATAAAAAATTTCTAACTTTTAAATAGTTAATCTGTGCACTAGTGTGTGCAACAAGTACTTCCTAAGCATGTCTGTGCTTCCTGCAGGTATGGATCCTTGCTCCTTCCTCCTTGCTCCTGCGGTGTTGATGTTCACAGGTAGGTGTGAGGTAGAGGTCAGTTAATAAAGCACTATCGAAGTGAAGAAATGTAATAGATGATAAATGGTAACAAAAAGACATGTGCAAGATAATGTCCTAACAGTCAGTGAGGATAATGCGGTAAAGGGAAGTGCTCAAAGATAATCACATGCTACCTAAGATGACTGTTGTAAACATGAGTTTTGCTGAAAGATCTGTACAAGTGAATTCTAACAAGAGGGGACAACATGCACCATGCACTAAAGCAGAAGGAAGACAAGTGTGTTGGACAAACAAACAGAAAGGAATGAGATGTAGCTGAGCCCCATAAATGGGAGGATGTGTACTAAAGCACTGGTACACACTGGATGTACATAACAATTAAATACTGGCCCACTTTGGATTTTAACTTAAGACCTGGACTATTATTAAATAAGAATGAACAGCAGAACCACCATGTGTCAATTTTGTATGTCACCAGCAGATGGCGATAGCAGTAGCGGGCCCGGTGTGATTTACAGGCAGGAACAAGTGGACTTAATAATTTTTGGAAAATAAGCCTGTTGCAAAGCAAAGGCATCTCTGTATTCTGTAGTACTTCGAGAGCAGAGTAGCCAGGTCCTCAAGAGCAAGCGAGAAAATCAGTCCACGCATTAGAATTTGGATTGGCTTAAATGACACAGAGACTCCAAACATACGAACCTGACATAGAGTCTATGACTTTAAAATAAAAAGAGAGGTTCACTTAGGTCGCAGTTTTCAGATTAAAAAAAAAAAAGCCTACATAACAGCATAAAATCATGCACAGTGAAGAAACAACTGCAGATTTGTGCCAGCCTTACTAGACACTGGTGACCCAAGCAAGCAAATGGTATCAGGAATATGAAGGCAGGAAAGTCCTAAGTGGGTAACAAGATTATATGAAACAAGCACTCAACACAAAATGGAACCAGAATCAGTAAAGTGACTAGGAGCAAGTAAAACAGGGTTTTGTACCGTTGCGGCTTTGGAGGTGCAGATAGGCTTTGTAACATATGGAAAAACATATTTATGAATTATAGAGAGTAAACTTAAAAGGCCTATGTTGTGCTACTGTAAATATAATAATATTATGACAAGTCTTTGGAGAAATTTAATCAAATAGTTATGAGATAGGATTTTAATTTTTTATGCTTTCTCAACTTAGGGAACCTCATACAATAGTTTATGATTTAAGAAGACCTGTATCAAATATAAATCTACATCAAGACTTATCACAAGTGTTTACAACAGCTTAATTTCCAAAAGCCAAACACCAGGAATAATCCAACTGACTATCAACAGGCAAACAGGTAAAGAATGGTTCGCAGTCGAAAGACAATTCATCAATGACAAGAAATGGCCTGTAGATACAGGCCACAACATGGACAGACTACTAAGTTTTAAACAACTGAAAGAGTGGACATTGTAAGGCCAGTGTCATTCACATCTATAAAATGCCTGAAAATACAAACACATCTGTGATGTCAAAAAGAAGATCATCAACTATCTAAGCACAAAGATGAAAGGGTTCGCATGTACTCGGTCGCATCACATTTCATTATTGGGATAATTTCAGATGTGTACACATCTGATAAAAGTGATCAAATCATATGCTTTATATATGATTTATTGTACATTACTATAGTTCAATGAAGCTGTTAAAGAAAACCTTGGAATATTCTTAGAACTAAAATGTTCTTATGCTTATTTAAAGTAGATAACAATCATTCACAAAGAATTAAATTATTTTAATTGTAAATTACATGAGTGAGACTCTTTCCATTAAAATGTGCACTCATAGCTCTTTAATTTGCCTTGAAAATAGAAGAAAATTCATGTTTCAGAATCTAATTTACTTAGAAATTCAAAGAAAATCCTAGATAAAGTTATGCACAGTAGTCTGCTTCCAATTAATTACCATAGCTTGAAAACTATAGAGGAAAGAATTGACATAATTCTAGTGAATGCGATAACACAAATTAACATAAAATTTGGCTTTCTCTGCTTCTCCCCTTCTTGCCCTTACTGCACTACAGTTTGCAGACTATTTTAACACTATGTTTTTAAAAAAGTTTTGAATAACTCAAGTTACAAAATCTCAAGAGTACTTCTCAGTTTTAATCTTTTGAGACATCACTGAAAGTTACCACTGTATTGATGGATCAATAGAACAGAATACTCATGTTTTTCTACTATTCTCAGATTGACCCTTCTGGGTTTTTTTTTTTTTTTACTTTCTTCTCACTCTCTGACTTTAGAAAATCGAAGTTCCCAGGACTCTCATCTCTGACTTTTGTGTTTTGTTTCATGTAAAAAACAAAACTTCATTGGTATAGTCTAAATATACCACATCCTAAATTAACATTGAAAAATCTCCATTGTGGTGAAGTTAAGAGGTTAGGTCTTTGGAAATCTGTTGAAGTCATGACTCTGCCCTCATGCACATATCAGTGCCTGTAAACGGGCTTGGGGGTGTGAGTGTAGCCCTTCTGTCCTTTCTGTCATGTGAGGTTATAGCTTGCTCCATCTCTGAAGCATGTGGCAATGAGGTGCCATCATGGAAGCAAAGAGCAACTTTAATCAAACACTAAATGTCCCAGAATGTTATCTTGGATTTCCTAGCATCAGGAACTATGAAAGACAAGTTCTTCTTATTTACACAGCACCTAGTCTCAGCCTTTTTTATAACAGCACAATAGATGCACATACTCTACTACTTATGTATCACCACCCACATGCTCCTACAGCTCTTTGAGATAAAGATAAAGCTAAGCATCTTATTGTAGAACTCTATTTGAGGGACCCCAATCTTGTACTGTTACCTCAAGTAGCCCCTTCTCTTTTAATCTGGTTTGAACATTAAGAAGTCTTGCACTTTTGCACTTTGGAGAAGGATGCTGTGAAAAATATATTCTGCTACCCCGAGAATCACACCCAGGAAAAATCTTGGAACCACAGAGAAAGGGTCCAAAAAAAAAAAAAATCAACAAATGAGGCCAATCTGATGGTGCACTGAAAGAAAATCCAGCCTTCAAAGTTAGAGACAGACAGACCAGTTACACTTCTGATTCATCAACTTGTCAACTGGAAGTTCACTGTGATATATTCTACCTCTTTTTTTGTGGTTTAGATTTAGAATATTCCCTAAGCATATACTGTGCTTGGAGGTGGGGCTTGTGGCAGGTGACCATATCATTGGGCCACTTGTGAGTGAATTAATATACAGATGAGTTCAGTAGTTGGTTTGCTTTTAGGAGTCGGGGTCCAACAGAGTCCCTAAAGCATCAGTAACCCAGATTTTGGCTGTGAGGCTGAAAAAGGACAGAAAGTCCTGGAAGACAAGAGGTTTAATGCCAAGGTAAGAATTCTGAATGTTTTTCCCCCAGTGATTCAGAAACATTAGCTCAGTAGCCAGTCCCTCCACACCAAGGTAGAGAACAGACCTACTGCCACGCCACCAATATGATCAGAGGATGTACAACTGTCCTGAAAAGTAGCAGTTGCCCTTTTTGAGTATGGGACACTTTTCTCTAGAAATCCAAAGAACTTCTGGTTTTAAAATAGGAAAAAAAGACCCCCGGATATTTTCCCTGGGGGCGACTGTCTTTCTGACTTTACCTGTTACATGGGCACCAGATAAAAGGACTGATAAAGACTCTGCATTCGCCCAACTCATATTCTAGCTTTAGGAAGATGAAGAGTTGGATGGTGCAGGGAGCAAGATAAACACTACACAGAAAAACAAATCAACAATATAATATTGGATAGGATTGGAAATATAGTGAAAGTAATGCAAAGCAATGGTGATGAGCCACAAAATTAAAGAGAGGAGACTTTAGGTTGAATGATCAAGAAAAACATCCCTCAGGACAAGGTCCTACAACCCAAACTGCCACTCCAACCTCTGTAGGCGGGGATCATTTTCATTAAAACTGCTCCATTTCCAGTGCCTGCTACAGTGCCAAGAACATGGCTCATGCCCCAAAACTAACTTTTAAATAAGTAAGTAGTTTGCTTTATGATGATCAGTAATGCCAAAGATAGCTTGCAATTTGTTATGCCTGTATTTACAAGCCCAGCAAATGTATTCCCATTTACCAATTACCATCCATGAGACAGCCTTCAGTTCTACAGTTCTGGACATCGGGTCCATGGATTTACTCTTTGCCATATTAACTCCTCTGCTTCTCCTATAAAGTAACATCCCATTTCACTTATATGTGGTCACTTCAGAATCACTGGTAGGTTTTGAAATTTTTTCCCTTCTCTTTCCACCTCAAGTGTACCTTATTTTCAAATCTTTATGCTTCTGATCTAATTCTTTGTTTTTATCTTATTGTCCACTTTATCTCACCCTTTAAATTTTATCTTTATTATTGTTTTCCATATGCACCCTAGCAACATTTTAATCACAGTATGAATTATATTTCCAGCTGTACTGGCCAAGACTCCTCAGTTAGGGTAGTATATTTCATGCTTATTGGGTCAAGCTCTGGAGTCTATACCCTCTGGGACCCAAACCCATGCCTAACATTAGCTGTGTAACACTTGGTCAATCTCTATTGATGGTCATTTCCTCACTAACAACATGAGAAATTTAATGATACTTTTCTGTCAAGTTGCTGTGAAGATTAAATTTTAAACTATGTAGAGCAGTTAGTCCTAAGCAGAAAGCCTCCTAAATCAGTATTATTACTATTTGACAATTTCTCATTTCAGTCCCTTGTTGGAGAACTGAATGCATAATTTTAGAGACTTTCGATAGAAGAGAAAGAATGATCTTGTCTTTGGACAAAGATGAAATTTTGGTTAGTATGACAGGGATTTTAATTTATTAATTTTAAATTTCATTTTATTATTTAAATCAACATGTAAGAATGAGCAAAAATATCACAGAATATGCTTTCATTATCACTCAGGGACACTAAATAAAATCTAAATGTATAGCACTTAAAAAACTCAGAAAGTTATATTTTGACTATGCCATAATTAGTGTTTGCACAAAATACCACTCACATATGTGAGACTTCCCCAGGATATATATAATTTATGCTTACATATGAAAATAAATGTCCTGGCTTAAAAGAAAATGGAACACCACCGGGTGTGGTGGCTCATACCTGTAATCTCATGATTAGTAAATAAGTAAAGGAATTGCATTTGCAATAACTAAGCAAATTGATAGATTGCTTCCATTTTTGAAACTTATAACATGTGAACAACAATTCTTTTTTCTTTCTTTCAAGTGCAGTTTGAATTTTCAACTCACAGGTTAAGTTCTGAATTATTACTTCTAAGTTGACTTGATCAAGAGGAGTTTAAATTTTGGTATTCTGGGATCCATTCTTACTAAATCAAAGAATAAGTCAGGCATCAAAGTTTTGAAACAAAATATATTTTCATCTTTCTGGCCTTTCTATTTGAGCACCTTCATTCAGAGGGAAAAAAAAAAAAAAAAAAACTAGTTCCAGCTACACATTTTGGCCTGTAGCAGAATTTTCATCAGCATTACTTGTGCTCACAAGCTTGGCTTTTTAGTGCTCAAACTTTCACATTCTCCTGAATTAGCATTAGGCCATAATATCAGTCAATGTTTTTGCTGATCCTCCTGCACACTCTTATGCTGCAATCACTCTTCCTCAACATTTCCTGATTACTGACAATTGCAGAGAAAAAACACTTTTCATGTCTTGCTTGATTTCCCTTTTCCCCAAAAAAGAACATTAATGCCAAAGGACTTATCCTTAAGGATGGGGAACATATGTCAATCTCTTATCCATTCAATTTTTTAAAAATTATATCTACTTTAATCTCCATCATCATAGTGTACATTTTCTTTATTGTGCATCAAATGCATTCAAAATGCATGGTGTTTGCTTTAAAGGATATGATTATGCATGGAGACAAAAAGCACTGTAAATGACCCCATCCCTATCTCTAGGCCACAGAGTAACTCTTGTAATTTTCCATTATCTAAGGACATAGAGAATGAATGTAAAGTCTCCCTTATAAAGTGTGCAATTACAATGCATTTCCATTCATTCCAAAATTAATTGCTCATTATTTAATAGAATCAAACTGATCTGGGCACTGGACATTAAACCTCAAACAATAAAGACATGTTCTTGGTTAAAACTGTCACAGAGCTAAAAACCAATGGGGGATACAAACAAGAAAAAAATCACTTAATTATAGACATGTATGAAGGTAATTACATGATAGAAAACATACTGAGGAGTGCTTGGTATAATGGATATAGAATACAGTCAAGACTGAGAACATAACCTGAAGCTGTGCATAGTGAAAAACACTTGTAATAACAGCCCTCCATGAGTCTGTGGCAAGAGGATTGCAAGTTTGAACTCAACATAGGCAATATATTGGCTTAGCAGGACCCTCTCTCAAAAACTAGAAGGCGATGAGGACATAGCTCAGCATGAAGGCTTTAGATTCAATATACAGTACCAAAAATGCCATAAAAGAACTATGAATTCAATTCTGCTATTTAGTAGAACATATTGCTGATTGTCTTTGTCCTGCATTTCCCTCACCTAAAAAGCAGAGATTAATAAAATTTCAACTATGTCCATGATTATATTAATGACCGTCATCGAACCAAATTTCTCAAGGGTCTATCACATTCTTATGTATCTATCCTATGAGCACAAATACTACCAATGTTTTATTCTGCCCTATCTTTTAAAAAAATATTATATAGCAGAAACAGAGTTAGTATCCTCTCCAGAAGGAAGGGCAGGCATACATACCCTGATTGGGACCATACATCCCAGAATCAAAGCTACTTGTGAGTTCTACAATCTACTATGTATGTAAACTGTCACCTGGGCTTCTCTGTGTCACTCTTAGGAACTGAGCACTACCAGGAGGTGTGGTGGATCATTCATGTTATCCCAGAACTTGGGAGGTAGAGGCAAGAGGATTGCCATGAGTTCAAGGTTAGCCTGGGCTACATAGTGAGTTCATAGCTGGCCTGAACTACAATGTGAGACTTTATCTCAAAAAATTTTAATTAAAAAAAAAGTAATTGAGTACCAAAAGATGTTGAAAGTCTGGCTACTGCTATAGATGGAACAATGAAGTCTTTTGTTTCTAATCTAGGAGTTTCATGTCTTCTGTCAACATTCATGAAATAAAATGGCAGCTGACTCATTAAGGTTGTAAACAGGTTAAAATAAAATCTCTGACTTCATAGTTTTTATCTATGTAGATTAACATGCATGAGTTACTTAAAACAGAGCCCAGTAAACAGTAAGTTCTCCATAATTATTAGAAGATGGTACAGAGAGAAAAATGCTCTCCAGAGACATCCATGTCATCCTCCACAAAACTTGTTAACATACTGCTTTCCTTTGTAAAGGAAATTAAAGCTGCAAACAGAATTAAGGCTGCTAATGAGCTGGCCTTATGATAGCAATAACACTCCATACTTCCTAGGCAGACCCAAAAACAATTACAGGAGTCCAGAAACATGAAAGCAAAAATGCAAAAGAGCCAGTGTTAGAGTAATGCAACACGAGAAACACCTTACCAGACACTAAGAGGCACCATGAGCCGAAGAATACAGGAAGTCTCTAGAAATTTCAATAGTAAATAAAATTCAGAGATCTCTCCAAAACCTCCAGTAAAAGCCGAGTCAACATCCACCTGAACAACTTTTTTCTCCACATTTCTATTTTATTTTTAATTGATTTCATTGGTATATTTTATATACACATTGTGAGCACAACTGACTTTGAGAATTTGTATGGGTATATGACGTGACTTAATTCTCATTAACTTTAAGAGAATACATTAATGTTGTTTTAAGATTCTAAGGGTATGTTAATTTGCCACTACATCAATAGGACATTAAACAATTACCATCACCACCTTTATCCTTATTATAGTTACTGCACAAACTAAGTCCCTAACATTGCCATAAAAAGTCAGTTATGACATCTGCTGGTGACTGAATGGGAGGTCGCCCAAGCAAAGTTTATTTTAGGCTAATAAAGTAATATGTGCAAAGAAGTTAGAAAGAATATTGAAATTTCAGCAAATAAAGTGGATCAAGATGGTTAAAGTACAGAGCGGCAAATATGGTGCTGAACATGCTGGATTTGAGTTCTTCCTGTGACATCTAAATTGACATATCTAATATGAGCTAAACATAGCCATTTAATGTATTAGGCAAAGCTGTGGGTCATGAATGCTTAAGTGGAGGCAAACATGGCTAATGTGGAGTGACAGCAGCACTAAGGCAGGTGTCTGAAGATCACTGAGATTTCAGAGATGAGAAGGAGACAGACAGGCAGGGCTACTGAGGGCATAAGCAGGAGGTCACCATTGGAGGAAAATCAAAAATAAAAAATAGGAAAAGAGAACTTGGATAATGAGAAATTCTATCAGTCAATATCAGTGACTCACCCAGAAAAGGAGAAAGAATTGCGCTCTGGTTTATATCTAAAATGTTCGCCAAAGGTCTCCTGTGTTTGGAAGGTGTCCGGATTGTAGGAGGATCCAGTGGATGCCAGGGTGAACTCATTCCCTGTGGATGGGGAAGCTGAATGGGCTATGGGGAGGTGGGGCCCTGCCTCTGCCATACAATTTTTTCCTTGGAGCTAAATAACCAAAGCCTGAACTTGTGAGCCAAAACAAAGTGTTCTTTCCTCAAGTACTGGGTTTCATGTATTTTGTCTCAATGATGCAAAAGTAACTGAGACAAGTTGACAGTATGTGAATATATTATATGTCTTTATGAATGCACTGAAATAGTTAAATTTGAATTAGTGTTTGAAAAGTACTCAAAGTTACCACTTAGTGTCATGCTCAGCAGAATCTCAGAATAAGTAAAGCATGTTTTGGACAAATACAGCTCTAAGTTTAGTCACATATATCAGAACCATCACCTGATAGAGAAAAAATCTCAGCACAGTTTTCCCTCTTGACCTCATTATCTGTAGAGCATAAGTCAGAAGACAGGAAGTAGATATTTGAAACTTCAGACAGTACAGAACTCTGTCTAGATTGTGATTTCTGACTCTACATCTATGCCAATAACAGTTTAATCTACAAATTAAGAATACTAACATTAAAATCAACAACCAATAGTACAACAGTTAAACTGTAATAAATGTTAACTAAGTTGGTTCTTTCACTCTCAGATTATCTTTTCACACTATAGTCACCTTTCTTTGTGCAATGGCATGTTACCCTGTATGATTACATGACACCTACATGGTGTGTTAAGTAACGTGACTTATGCAGGCATTGTGATGTAAAGGTCAATCCTTTGGAAACTTACCCACAGGCGTCTTGGTATCCTACAGTTCATCTGATAACCAGATAGCTAATGAGAGACTAAGAGGCCAGTAACACAAGTGGGAACACACTGCAAAAGGGTTTATTTACCTCCCAGGTGAGGCAGAACTCGACAGCATGAAATGGCATCACCCTCCTCAGAACTGGATGCTATATCACACTTACATACTGTTCCTATCCAGTGAGTATTTTCAGATGTATTTGTCTACGATGGAAACTGCAAGAAGTAAAATTACGAGACAGAAGAATCACTATCCTCATCAGTGAGATGTGTAATGAGTGGCAGGCAGTGTAGCAGGCCCCTCCTCCACAAAAATTCTGGAATTTCTCTTATTTGAAATCCCTGAGCTAACAGGGAGTTATTTTAGAGGTTTGGATGGCTCTTCTGCAACCTTTAATTGACAGATTCACATTTTCAGCAGAAGAGAATACGAAAATGGTTCTATTTATAAATGTATATTCTCAACTCTGAAAATTTAGAGTCATCAGGAAATGTATCTCTGAATTAATCTGTATCTTAGGCAGCCAGAATTCAAAGCGGTTACTAGAAAACAGCCTTTTGAGGAGGTCTGGGGAGACGGCGACGAGCCTCCATGCCTTGAAGCCAGTTCTTCTTAGCATAAACTGTACCAGTAGTACACACAATATTCAATAAAAAAACTATAGACATAATTCAAAGGAATCAGTGTCAGCTTCCTATTCAAAAACTACATAGCATTAATTTCAAACAAATCAAATACTTGTTGAAGCCCCTGAGGAAAAATTCACTGGTATCCAGGTTTATCTTTTTTTTTTTTTATCACTTCTTCATGCGGTATGAAGTCTTCCCTAATATTAACTGACAGCTAAACAATGGATAGATTTTTGGAGCACTAGTAATATAAGGAAGAGATATCAAAATTCACTGAGAATTTTAAAGGTTTCTAGGGAAATCTTTGAGAGTGTTTGGGGTAATGAAGGTAGATAGAAAGGAAAAATGAAGAAAATATATACTGAAAGCACTGCAGTGATCAAGATAGAAAATGTGGTGACATTTTTTGCTTTACTAAGTGTTGACACCAACACAAAGCTAATTTGCCTTTAAGGAAACTAAAAGAGAAACTTATCAAGTTAGGTTTTAGTTAGCATGCTCCAAAAGGCCATCTTTCTGTAATTCAAATCTGTACACTTAGCCATAGAAATAGCATCAAGTCACTCAATGTTATGAAGAAAAACGACTGCCAGGCTGAGGTTATGTATCAGCTGGGAAGTATCAATCAAAATGTGAGCAACATCTTTCTTTATATTTTAAAGGAAACTGATGCTTTGTTATAAATATCTTCTTGAGAGTATAAAGAAACTGGTTTCTCCAAATTTTTCCACAAAAAACTTTGAGAGCTTCTATTCAGTACTTTTTTTCTCAAAATGCATTACTAAACTACCAAATATTCCCCAGTTCAATTTACATTAGATAAGAAGCGAAGCCCACAAATAACTAATAAGGAGCTAGTGACTAAACTAAACCCACTAATGTGCATCACGAAGTTATAGTCCTAAAATGCATTTTAAAGGAAAAACATTGTACATCTGTAGAGGAAAAGCTGAGAAGAGAACATTTTTGCTTTCTGACCCACTGTAAGCATCTTGGTCCTGATGTAAATACTCTGAGAACTGATGGGAAGTTGCCAGCAGCTATTTTCTTAACACTGCAGTTAATAGAGCGTGACAGATCCATGGCTCAAAATGGCATGTAAGTGATCATGGGCACTCGTGGCAGGGAGACGCCAGGAAGGAAATGATAGCACCCTTCTTCTTTTGAATTTCTTCTTGCTCTCCTAACACACTGTTTGTAAATCTCTTATTTGTACACTTGGAATCTGTTTGAACAGTTATTAAAATGAGGACCACTACTGTAATGTCAACACAACACAGAGTGCCACACTAAAACAAGGAGGCCCAAAGGAATGAAAGCATCTGCTTGGGTTTGCAGTAGCCTTGGGGATATTCCAGGGCTGAGGGAGATGGTGCCCATCCAGCTGGGCAGGGAAGACTCTGAAAGATCCAGAATGTTGTAGCTACCTTGAGAAGCTTGTGTTTGGCTCCCTGGGTATCATATATGCACACACAGAAGTGCATACACACACTGTCACATGCCACATAACAACATGTCAGTCAGTGGCAGGATGAATATCCTTGCATGATGTGTGGTCTCATAACTAAGGCTGTACTGCATAGAAACACCCTGTCTATCTCACTCTGTGTAAATACACTTTGTGATACTCAAACACAGCACATTTCTCTAAATGCATTCTGCCAGGGGACACATGACTGTGTTTGTGGGTATGTGCATGTGTGTACATATGTAAGTATGGATGGATAGATAAGCAAATACATCATGTCTACTTAAGCTATTTTCATATAGCTATATATTTATTTATATAGTATGGATGGTATATAAATATACATCGTGAGTATGTGTGTGTGTATGCCAGTGGATCCATCTGTATCCAGTCGATGTAACTTCTGGCAGTGAAAGGGTAAAACAAGCCACACCAGTGGGTTTTATTCAAAATATTTAATTTAATAATAATAGCCATATGCCTTTCCAAAATCATTTGGAAAGTCTCTAAGTCAGCTAGAAAAACAAAATTCCTTTCACTTTTATTTTGTCACTTCTAATATTTCAGCTTGTTCTGCTTCTGACTTACTGATCTCTGCCAATAATAAACTTTTATCAGTTGTTGATGACTAGGTATGTTGCTCTGACCCTTGCACTAGTCATAAGAAAGAAATCTATCCATTAAACATATGACACAATCCCAAATATATGTAATGTAATTTTAGGAAAATTGTTTTTACATATGATAATTTTGTAAAATGCATAACTAAAATGCTTACATTTACTTTTACAAGAACTACTTTTCAAAATCTTCAGCATAGCTTTATGAATATATTTAAATATTGTAGCTATTATAAATGTTGATATATATGCACATTTATAGAAATACATGCAAAGTATTTATATTTTTGTACCATGAAACAATTTGGTACCTGACTGCTAAATTCAATGAATTTATGGTTTTATTATTGTCAGTATACTACAAACATATGCCACATCAGAAGATTGCATAGGACATTTTATAAAAGGCAAAAAAATACCCAGAAAATTTTAAATTTTTTCTATGCTAAAAACCTACTGTAAAAAAATTAGTTTTCACAATTTCAGAAACAATATAAAATTCCTAATTTTGATCACCACTGACTTTGAGACTCCATTAAATAATCACCTCTCTCCCACTTTCACCTTCCTTACCCCATCTGATTGGCTCTTGGAACATACGTGCAAAGAAACTTGAGTTCAGCAAACCGGGATGTGTTCTCACTGTTCGGAAACACGAGATCCACGAGAAGAAATGGCAGGAGGCAAATCGGAATGGAAACACATACATATTAAAGGGTATTATATAACTATATGAGGTTTTCCTCAAGTAGTGGAGGATATAAGCAGTGTGTGTTTAAGGAGAAAATATTCGCACTAGCCTTCTTACCCCCAAGATGTGGTTCACAAATTAGCAGCATCAGCACAGCCTAAGAATTTGTTAGAATGCAGAATCTCAAAAGTGGTTCTGCCTCTACTGAATCAGAATATGTATTATGACAAGGTCCTCCAGCGACCCACAGGTGCATTAAAGTTAGTGAAGCACTGATCTCCAGCAAATCCTCCATGCTGCGTACTTTCCCATTGAGTTATGTAAAACCATCAATGAATATGTGAAAATAAATTAGAACTTTTGTTATTTTTTCCCTTGGTACAATAACAGATTAAGATTTTCCAATATTCATGATAAGAGCTGATACAGAAACTGCCCCTTGTTGCATGTGTCAGACTTTAAACAGAGTACACAGTTCATTGACTCATGAGTTCATTTAAAAAAGCTCTATGCGCACCTGTTTGTGGTATATAACACATTCATTGGGGTGACTGGTCATACGGTTCATTTTCAAGTAACAAGAATATATGGCAGTGAGTGCCAAATTAAATGAATGCATGCATTATATTCCCTCTTTCAAACCAACTCTCACAAAGTAAATGGGTACCTTTAAGAGGTCCCTGGAAAAAAATCATTAGATAGAAGTTAATACTAATAATGAGAAAACATCAAAACGCTAACAAGAAAATGGCAGAAGTGACAGTGCTTTGATTCTTAGTAATACTTAATTTTTTGAGTACACTCTGAGACTAGGTACTAACTCACTTCCATGAATCAAAACAAGAGCTCCTTTACAGCGGAAGCTGAGGGGCCCAACACCAGTTCTGATTGCCTGCTGACCATGCCTCAGGCCAGCCCGCCAGAGAACTGCAGTGGCGAGCACACCCACCAACTACGCATGATCGTCACACCGGAAACTCTCCACAGGCACGTGACTCTGCGGCTCTCACTGACAGACAGGGCCTGTTCTGCCTGTGAAAAAGGAACCCTTGGACACTACTCATGTATGTATACATTAATATAGCTATTTTGGGAAATCATATACAGCTTCCTCAAAAAAACTAAAAATAGAACTATCACATGATCAAGTAAGTTTACTTTAGGATATATGTACACAAAGGAAATGAAATCAGTAGGCCAAAAAGACATCTGAACCCTCACATTAATTACAGGATTATTTATGTTAACAATTTGTGGAATCAACCTAACTGTTCATGAACAAATAAATAGATAAAGACGATGTACATATACATGATGGACTATTATTTACCCTTTAAAAAGAAGATAATTCTGCAATAGGACAAAGTGGATGAATCTACACAAGGTTTTGAATGAAGTAAGAAAAGCAAAACAGATAAATGATATATTATCTCACTTCTATATAGAATCTAAAAGTTTGAACTCATAGAAGCAAAAAGTATCAGGGTAGTGACCAAAGAGTGGCATTAGGAGAAGATGCTGGGGATATGTTGATCAGAAGTTACAAACTTTCATTTAGAAAGGGAAGAATAAGTTCAATACACTTATTGCACAATGCAGTAACTATAAAAATAACGATGTATTTTACAATAATGTTGATTTAGATGTTTTTTTTTTTGTGCACAGAAAAAGCATGTGAAGTATTGCTTATGGTATTTAGCTTAATTATATCATTCCAAGATGTATATGTATTTCAAAAGATCAGATTGTAGATAATAAATGAAAAGTTTATACTTGTCATTTAAATTAATTAATAAAATATTATTTTTACATTTCACTTCCACAGATTTTGTTATTTCTATAGTAGAACTTATACCTTCTTATTTTTTAAATGTCTCTATAAAGCAGTGAGGGTGGAAAATCATTGCTTTTGATGAGAGAACAGAAGCAGAAAGAGGGGTTCAAAGATTATCAGAGTAGCCCAGGCAAAAGACAGTGGAACTTTAAGTAAAAGATAAATAATGAAATTATAATAAAAAAGAAAGGAAACAAATTTTATGTATATGGGGGGTGGAAGGGGGGTAGGGCTATGGGAAAAAATGAGAATTAAATTGTGTCATATTCTGGTACAAATCCTCATTGTGGAGTGCAATTATGATGTGTATATGTAATGTACCAATAAAGATTTCAATAAAAAAAATTAAAAAGAAAGTTAGACACTTGTGACACACAATGGCACAGGGCAAACATTCCAAAAGGGGGAAATAGAGGGATAGGAAAAAGTGGGACCAAATCAAGAACAAAACTCAGGATTAAGTCCTGCAACAACTGGGGCAGCTTGTGGGAAGATGTGCACTGTATCAGTCTTGCAAAGGATTTACTTTACTCTTTCTTTTGTTTAAGTGAGTGTTTAATGTTTAAATGCAGCTAAATGTTAAGTGGGTGGTTAAGGAGGGGATGTCAAATAAACTATGCTGTTTAAAAAAAAAAATAAAACATGCTATGGAAGCACAGGCCATGTTATTTGGTTGAATGAACATGGGAAATGATTAGGAAACTTGTGTTTCACTAACCAGGAATCTATAACAGGAAAGGTAAGAAAGAAAAAGGAAGAAAAGGAGGAAAGTAGCTTTATGTTACAGATTTTAAAATAGTTCATATTGCTGTCCTGGCAAAGACCATTTATTGTTAATAATAGAAAAGCAATAAGAAAGAATTTCTTCCCATAACAACATGTATGTCAGTAAATCCTTTTAAACAGTTAAAACCTAGAAAGGCCACCTGGCTTCAAAGTTCTTATTTGTAATTTCTATGCTGCTTCCCAGTCTATTTTTATATGAAGGAAAAAGGAACTCAATTAAAATACAAATAAGTCAAAAATAGCAAAAACTAACACCCAGTCTATGAGATACTTACAAGATCACATCTGCCATGTCTATCCTTTTATTCTCAAAGATGTGGTTTGAACTAAAATCTATTTGTTTTATAAAGCTTTTTGAAGAAAAAAATAATAAAGAAAGTAATGAAATTTCAGATCAGATGGACATCTGCTAGCATTTAGGAAGACATACAATAGTGTTTTCACATTTATTACCGATTAACAGTTTTGATCTCCACAAATATTTAATCTCATTTTTTACAGGAAAACCAAGACTGAATAAACTTGCACTAAATTCCTTTGCTTAAGTGTCAATGAGTTCATGTAAAAAATATAATTAAATCTCTATCTTAAACAAATGTTTTTGGCTACTGAGGATCAGTATTTTTTTATGGTATATTCTCTGGCGTTAATGAAAAACTTTAAAATGCATTCCTCCATACACAGACATCTCTTATCAAGAACGGGTGAGCAAACTGGATCGGACACAAATCATGTTTTGTTGACGTTCTCAAATTAAGAAAATATATATGGCACAGCTCTGACTGCTATGATACACAAATGCTTCATTTCCACTCTGACTGAATATAACAGCAGGTGGTAAAGTGGCATCACAGCCAGTCACTTACACTTTACGCCCAAAGGCAAAGGAGCCATACTATTAGCACTCTCAGCTTCTGCTGCTTTGCTAAAAAGAAAAACCAAAAAATGGAAGAAGAAGAAAAGAAGGCCATTACCCTCAAAGGTATATGCCTTTCACTTTCTCTCTCTTTCTCGCTTCCTCTCTGTCTTTTCTGTTTTATTCTTTCCTTTTTTTCTTCTTTCTTTTCCTTTTCTTTTCCTAAATTGCTTTCTATAAAGCTACGGTTTATGGCCTGGTCTGTAAAAGCACTTTGCATACCCTAAAATGTTGTAGAGATATTATTTCCTAATTACTCTATAACTCAGGACATAGTATAGAAGTAAAACTGTAAAAAACATTTTAAAACTGTATAAAAGTTTTAAACTATATAAAATCATCAGATGAATTATATATTAACATTTGTCCTTTGAATGATTTTCACTAGATCCCTACCACTCTAAGCTTTTCAATATGTTAGCTAATTAATCATTAAATTTATTACTCTGAAGCATGTTATCTGCTTAATACTGATACTACACAGAACCACTGCTTATTTCCCAAACATCTGGGAAGTAATTAGTAAGTTTTTCAGTTGAGATAAATCTGTTTTATCATCAGCTTATACTGGTTTCATTTGTTAAACTAAATACACTCACACCCCAAATGCAGTTGTAATGCAGTTTAAAAAGTCACCTCTCATGCAAGCCATTGACTGCAGTACCATCTTCTACAAAGCAGCTTTAATAAATGTACAAATTTAACTTGTGCGAAGCACAACTTAAATCGCAATGTTGTGTCAACAAAGTTAACAAGAAATGTTTCCTAATCCATAGAACACCAAAATCAAATGCACTCAACAGGAGACATAGACGTGCATTCAGAAATAACAAATACACTGTGAAAAGATGTTTCATGAAGTATCATATTTGATCAAAGGACCCAGTGATTATTAGGAACATGACAGGAAATCAGCTACTTTTTGCTTTTCAAAGGATGTAGGTAAAAAACAAATAGATCTCAGTTATAACTGTTACAACTTCAAATTTTTCTGACAAGAGTGCGATTGGTGATTGAACCTTCAGCTAATGTATAAAGTGAATCTCTTCACTCAGTTGTACTCTGTTAGAAGCAATTGAGAAGCTTTTAGAGATATGAACACCTGGGCCTTCTCTCCAGTCCCCAGGGCTAGGGCTCAAGCATCAATCTTTGAAAGTTCTCCAGACTTCTGGGGTGTATAATCTCCAATTTTGCTCATTTTATATTTGATATTTCTACCCAACATAGTGTAGAACGGTGACTCTCCAATGGCCATCTGAATTGTCAGTAGTTTCATAATGGATATTTCTGGACACCACCTGCAGAGGGCATGATGCAGCAGATGTGATACTTCTGGATACTAACCACATATTTCGAACCACTGGTCTGAAACCTCACCACTCACTGCCAACATCCCTTGGAAACTTAGAAATGCAGAATCAAGCCACACACACTACTTAGGAAGTATCTAAATCTTCCCCAAATCCCCAGGTGATTAATATGCAAATTAAAATTTGAAAAGCACAAGTCTTTAGCAAAGGTCAGGTGAAAAGACTACTGGGACAAGGAGGGCTACAAATAAGGATGAAATAGGTAAAGAACTGCCCCCATAGTGCCCCCACTGTGATTCTGGTTTTTGTACTTTCAGTGACATGGTCAACCACAGTTCAAAATATTAAATAGGATATTCCAGAAGTAATGGCTCATAAAGTTTTAAATCATGTGACAATTTGAGTACCACGATGCAACCTCACACCTTCTAGCTCCACCTCAAGCAGTACACGAATCATCTCTTTGCCCAATGTGTCCACACTTTGTACACTAAGGTACCAGCGGCCATTTAGCAGCCCTCTCTGTAATCAGAACACCAGGATCAGAGTGTGACTGCAAAATTCAAGTAATGATACCATGGTCATGGGGTATTTTTGTAACAAGAGAACTGAAATTCTAAACTCTTTAGTTCTGGCAAACCAATATCCATGGAAAGATGCAAGGCTTATTGCCAGATGTTTTCATATTTTAAGAAAGCTAGGGGAAAAAAGAAAAGCAGTAATTTGAATTTTGTGCAAAATTTCCTAACTGTAAAACATAGATAATTAATGCAAAGGTTTTATAATATTTTCAAAATTAAATATAATATCTTTATATGCACTTTTGCCTTGTAGATTACCTATATGTGATCTCTGAGCTAGAAAAGGTTAATCACGAAGAGTTTGAAGTAAATCACTGGAAATCCCCTAATAATACTTCCTTTAAAAGCTTAAGGTAAATGATATATTTGGTAACAATTCATTATTTTTCATACAGCTTATTCACATCTGTCTGACATGACCTCAGCAAAGCAACAGAAATAGGTGCTAAGCAAGGAAGTTTGAGATATGAGTTATAGAAGAATAAATATGCAGCTATACGGTAGGAAACAAAAGAGCCTGCTGAGAGGCCATGGGATGATGACATTTGAAGAACTCGAAGTATACCCGAAATCAATCTCAGGACAATAAAAGCTGAGTCATTTGATTGTATTTCCCAATAAAGTCACCTATGGACAATGCAAAATTTCTAACCATAAACCTTTCAGAGTGGAAGAAATAATAACAAAGTATTGTAGTTGTAGAATTATTTTCACCTAAGTAGAAAGATGTATAGTAAAACTACTTTGGTTCTAATATCTCTATATTGGTGTTTAATATAACATAGAACTGTATTGCTCCTTTAAGAAGTACTGGGAAATTTTTTTTTCTGAAGCACACAGTATATTCAAAGTACTGTATCATGATTTCTTGGTCACTGGGCATTTTCGTTTAACTTTCCATAATCAGTCAGTAAAGACATTTTAGAAGCTATCTGGAGAGTAACAGGGTATTTTTCAGAAAGGTCGCATCGGACTAGAAAAATACATAGGGAGTAGCTAAGCAGGCTAAAAGAAATCATGAAAGTCAAATCATATACCTGAGTAAGACAGAGAATAGACAAGTTATGAAAACTGCTTATTGCTCTGCTAGAACACCAGTAAACAAGCAATTTCATAAAGTATGTGGGCATAGCACAGAAAAACACTAAGGAAAATGTCCAAACATTCCTGACCAGTTATCTTTTCTAAAACATTCTTTCATTGCATTATCCTTAACTAAAATCTCAAATGGTTCTCTTCAGCACCGCGAAAACATTTCTTAGCCTGTGATTAATGGTGTTCATAATATAGGTTAGCTGTAATCTCATTAAATTATTTAATACTATTTCACTTCTCTCCAAATCCCTTCAGTGAAGCCAACAATTAGGACAATAAATATTTTTCTGTATTGTATATATGCCTTTATAAATTTTTCAAGTTTTTGCCATTAGAATAATAAACTAAGTTTAGTCGGATATTCTTCTTGGTTCAATATTTGAGAGAGCCACTATAATCTCCTACATTACTCTTATTTGACTGTTTTAAGCAAGGAAAGGAAAGTTAAAAACTGGTAAAAAGGTAAAAATGGTACAAAGGCAAAAATGGATGTAAAGCTTAGGTATATGAGAGGATAGAGCCTGAAGGGAGGGCAGGGGATGGGAAAAATAAGAATCAAGATGTGTCATGTATACCTACAAATTCCCAATGAGGAATGTGATCATAATATGTTCCTAAAATGTACCAATGAACTCAGTAATGAAATAAAAAGAATAGCAAACTAGGATTAGAGGGCCCATTTGACCCTGCCATTCCCCCACTAGGGATATACATGAAAGAATAAAAGCTTCATATCACAATGGCATATGTGTACCTATGTTCATAGCAACTCAGTTTGTAATAGCTAAATCTTGGAAACAACCCAAATGCCCATCAACTGGAGACTAGATAAAGGAGATGTGGGGTTTTTTTTTTAAATAATAAAATGGAGTATTACTCTGCCATAAAGAATGATAAGTGTAAGCCATTTATACTCAAATGGATATACCTTGAAGACATATCTGTAAGTGAAATAAATGGGTCACAGATGTGTAAATACCATATCTTTTCTATGGCATGAGAATCTAAAGATGTAAATGAGTTCTAGAAAGTATGACATATACTGTGAAACAGAAAATATTCAAAAGGAAAAGGGGTGGGGTTAAGTAATGAGGGGACAGAAAAAATGTAATTGTAAGAAAAGGAAACAAAGCATATGTATATAGGAGTGGGAGTTATAAGCTGGGCAGGGGAATGGAAAATATGAGAACTGAGTTAAGTTATACACTGGTACAAATTCTCAATGTTGAGTGTGGTTATATGTGCATATAAAATGTACCAATAAAGAATTCAATTTAAAACAAAGAAAAGAAAAAGAATAGTGGACATACCAAGACATTGAAATTAAAAATTATATACCATGAAATCATTTCTTAAAAATAGTAATTAACATTTCAAACAGAACATGACATCTTAAATGACATATATTAGCAGATGGACAAATTTTTGTAACACTATCAGGATAAAAAATTTGGGGTTTAATTTACCAATAGTATAGATTACACATGGGATTGTAAAATCTAAAATCAATACAAAAAATAAAATTTCATCTTTAAATTTTCTTTTTTAAAAAGTTGAAATTAGAAAATTGTATAAAATATAAGTGGACTTATAATCAAAACTTCGGTTTTGTTTTCTTTTGTTGAAACTTTGGACATAGATAACCATCAACAAAGTCGAGGTATGTATATTTCTTTATTTTTAACTGCTATCACCCTTCCATTTTCTTTATATGCAAAAGAAAAAACTAACATTGTTTTGCTATTAGATGTCTATCTGCCTAATATATGCCAAGCTGCATCCTTAGTAAAATCCTTACTCTAGTGGGAAGATGAATTATGGTTCTTGTCTTTCAAAAATATTTCACATTTATGGAATATTTAATCAAATTAATATATACATCACATGTAAATCATGATTGTGGTTCTATCCATTCTCTTTCCCACTTTAAGCATCTATAATGTGTAGCTCCTTTGTCAGCACTACATCCAGAACTATAGAAAAGACACAAGACAAATACTAAAGCAAATATACTTCTCTTCTTGGACAAACTGTCACAATACACTATAATATAAACCATAAGGAGCAATAAAAAACATTTAATACAAAACATTGTAATTTCTCAAAATATTAAGATGTTAAGAAAATAAAAAACATGATGTCCAAGGAAGATACCCTGGGGTGAGGATGCTTAAGTAGAGTCCCTGAGAGAAAAAGCAGGATCAAAAATAGAAAACCAGGAAGGTTTAGGGTATCTAAGCTGAAGAAAAATGGAAGAGAAAGGCATAGCAGCCCATGTGCAACATGTAGAAGACACTGGAGTACAGAGATGGAAGCAGAATATGGGGACCTGCAATTGAAGTGGTAGCCAATGGCTAAGTCAAGGCAGCTTTTACATATCATGGGAAGAGCTTAGAGTCTATTCTAGTGGCAACAGATACTGCCAAAGGCTGTAGAAGAACAGTGAGACCAGATTTTGCCTTGTTTGATATTAAAAGATGGATCTAAAGGGGAAATGATAGAAGGAAAGGAAATCAATGAAGAGAGAGCCTTTATGTTTACAAGACTGTGAAAGGGCACACAGAATTAAGAAATAATTTATATGTAAAATTAGAGGGCAACAAGGTGGAGAAACCCATGGAGACAATCCATATGTTCATGACTTTCAACTCCAGACATGAGAATGCTTACAACTGAGGCACACGGGGCAAGCAGGATGAGGTGTGTACAAAGTGGGGACAGAGAAGTTTCATTCTGTTTGCATCTGTTGCAAAACTGAATCTTAATCCACAAGGCCAGATCTAGAAAACACTAAAACAGGTGAGAGAGAAACAGGAGATAGTGCTATCAAAGAAGATAAAGTTAGAGTCTGGGGATGTAACTCAGAAGCAGCCTGCTAGCCTGGTAAGTGAAAAGTCTTCAGTTTGAAGGAAAAAAAACAAAACCAAACAAAAAGAAAAGAGAGTTCCAAGAAGGAAAGAAAGATCATAATGTCAAATCCAGCAAGAAGATGAAGGGAGGTAAGTACTGTACTGAAGAAGTGCTTGTCAGGTTTGGTCATTTTATCTTTGCCTCATAGTTTCAGTGGGTCACTGGCGATGACAGCAGACCTCAGTATGTGGAAGCAAGAAAGCGACAGCAGAAATCTACATGGATGAGAGAAACTTGCTCAAATATCTCTGCTCTGTCTTTGTGGACAAATGGTTGCCTTTGTATTTTAGCACTCATCAGTGAAGAAATCTATTAAGATGTCTTAGAATCATTTTGTTCAAACTAAATAAAAGCCTTAATCACATTTAAAAGTCATTGTGAATAATAGTTATCAACCATCTTAATAAGTCTCTTGCAGAGGGGCAGGACAGAGGGAGGATCAGTTAGGAACTACACACTCCTTGCAAGGTGAAATAAAATCTTAAATGTGCCTTGAGCACTATCAGGAACAGACGGACCCTGGTGGCTTAGTTTGATCATTGTTTTTTGTTCAATCTTTACATGGAATGTTCTAGAGAATTCCACTTCTCACAAACTTAGCTGAAGGAAAATGAGTGGCAGAAAAGGGAAGTATCCTCAAGTACTTCTCCTGAAACACTGCTCTATTTTTAGAAGCATCGGCTTTATTATCTTTTTTTATCCCCAGAGCTTGGAGATTAGAATAAACATGAGTCTGATGTGCTTGGCCTACTATCAACAACAGAAATGGAATGGCTTCCAGTTTTCTGGAAATGAGAATGCACCTAGAACAGCTCTCTTCATTAAACTCAAATCGCATATTATATTTTATGATTCTCCCTTGAACAATAAGCCACTTATAGGAATTGTAAGAGATTTTCCTCCAGGGAGATTAATAGTGGGTTGTACTTCTCCTCAGTCTCTTCCCACAGTGCCAGTCCTTTTCTCTTTCCTGCCTGTCTAACCTGCTATCAAACACCTGTGTACAGAGACACCCAGAGACACTCATCACTGCAGACCACAGGGAAAAGCTGGTCAGCTACTGTCACAGTAAGAAGGGAAGCAGGAAATGTTACAGTTTTTATTGCACAATTTTATGACTGTTTCACTCAAACAACAAATTATCTTCTCGCCTTGCAAATGACTACATAAGCTCTATGATAGAATTGGAAAATTTATTCTGAGAGGAGGGCAATGTGCCAATGACAAAACAAAACAATGAAAATAAAATACAAAGAACCTGTCACAACAAAGGCTCTGTGAATTGCAAGTGGTTCCACATTAGCCGCTAAATTTTTTCTGGAAATCCATACTAGCTCATACAGCACTAAAATATAAAGGAGAATATGAGTCAAATAGTATTTTGATTCTTCCTGATTCATACTGATTTCCCTTATTTCAGAAAGTTATAATACATAAGAATGCCCTTCACCCCCAGAATTACCAAGCACATTTTGCTTACTGAATTGTTACTAGCTTTCTTGATGAAGACCTATTTTGCACGTGGGCAATGCCATTCCTTGCAGTTGGGTGTGAGGTCATTCCTCCCATAACTAAGTACTGGCTTTTATCATTAACAAATACTCAACAGGCATCTCCTTAGGACATACCCTCTTTGCTCCAGGACTCTCAGCACACCACAACAGCTTCCACTAAGAGTGCAAGCAAAGGCACTTGTAGACAAGCTACCTAATGCACACTGAATCTACCACTTACTGACACTACTTGATCTCTGATATACATATCACATACATATACATATATCACATCATATGCATGAGTGGGAATCTTTTAATGTCATAGAACTGTTAGGAAGATTAAGTTAATATATGCATTATAATGTAATAGGTGCTTAAAATATTTATCTATCATTAGAATGAATTTTTAAGAGATGAAAATTTCTCTCAGACCCTACGTAAGAAGAAGTTAGCAAGAGCACTGCATCATCTCACACAGTGGCTTGATTTTTAAAATGTATCGATAAAACATGAATAGAATCCACTTGTATTTGCACAAGGATGCCTTAAAAATTGACTTCCAAAGATTCCTACCTCATGATTCTAGAGCAAACTGTGTAATAACCTAGAAATGACAATAGTAGTTCTACACTTGCCTGATTCTGACTTCCAATGAGCAATTTTTTTCCCATTTACTTTTACTGAACAAAAATCACACAATCCTGAAGACAACACTATAGGAGTAACAAACATCTTGACCACCCATGATATGACGTGAAAAGAGCTGCATTTGTGGAGACAAAATTGAGCAATGCATATGCCCTAAGAACAGCCTGGAACTGACTAAAGGAGAAGAGCGAGTAGGAGAGAAGTACAACAATGACTTTCATAGAGTGCTCATTCCATGTTAGGCATGTTTCTCGGTGCTTCACTCAGAGTAACTTACTTAAGCCTTACAACAACTCAAATTAGTAAAAATGTTCTGTCAAAGAGATGAATAAATGTGCCCAGATGTATGACAGCCAGTAAGAGGTAAATGTCCCACAAATCTCTGGCTTGTGGAGGCAGGACAGACAAGTCACTGGGAGCACAATCTAGAGGGCTGCACTCCAGTCCTCAGCCCCTCACTTGTCTCTGCTTCCTGGCCGCCATGACAGAGCGGCTCTCTTCCACCACACTGCTCTGCCATGCTGTTCTACCTTGGAGCCAGACAGCGTGAACTGAAAACATAAACCAAAAGGAAATTCTTCTTCATTCTATCATAGATGTTGGCTATGTTTCCTCTGTGACGAGAAAATAACTAAGACACAGTTGTAGAAAAGAATTGTGCCAAACTCTTATCTGGATTTCTTCAAGATCTGGGTTTATTAATGACTTTACACTACATCCCTCAAGTATGAAGTGATGTATTTAGTTCCACTGGTATTGTATAAACTGAAATTATAAATATTGCAAATACGTGATGGGAGTTGTATACCATAGCATACTTATCCAACTAGATACTAAGATAAAGTTAATATGTGGGTGGATCAGTAGTTAAAGGCTAAATGTGTGCTTTAATATTTTAAACTCAGTGAGGACCATGGCAGGGCTTGGTTCTGACACCAAGACGGTCACACTGCCTGTCACCTATCCAGATACTTTCCAGATGGTGACAAAGAGAATGAGCTTCCAGAAGCCAGAGAGAAGAAATTTCAACAAAATAACACCCTATCCTCCCTCAGGTCTGGAGGGCTTACTGGACTGTCTTTGGAACATTTTTAAAGTAAACATCAACACTTACTTGTGCCCAGTGTGCTTCCTTCTGAGCCTGACCTCCTGAGCACCCTATGCAGCCAGACAATGAAATATACTTAAGTAAACAAAACCAAACCCCATTTTTCTGTAGTAACACCTCAAAGTCACCCCAGTGAAGTAATTATGATAACGTCTCTATACAAAGAACCTCTTCAAATTGTAGTGGGTTTGAATTATGTTTATCAAACCAAACTGAAAACCAACAAGACACAAAGGAAGAATGAATGATTAATTAAGTTAAACAAACCAGTGACTTATCAGGATCAGAACTAAGTCTGGTCATATCCTGTATCTTTATTAATGACCTCAAAAAGCCCATAACATACTAATTAAATCCATAAATGCAACTAAACTGACATGGTATTTCCAAAGGTTAAGCTAGGACAAAATTTTAAAAGAAACATCTTCACCTTAAGGAAAATATTTTTAATAAATAAAGGTAGTGTCATAAGCTTTCACTTAAAGAATCATCAGTTATCATCAAACAGCAATGATCTTTAAACAAAGGTCAAACTCCACATAATAACACACTTGAGAACACATGCAAGGCCCTGTGCTTAAGAAAGATTCATCATTTATATTTTCACTTAGTGTAGAAAAACTCCTTCTTGTTTTTATTGACCAAGAGGGAAAATATACAAACAAGTGAAAAAATTAAATTTTTACGTTTTATCATTTACACTATTTTTGCCTTTGCTACCTAATGAACCAGAAACTCTGTTTGCTAGTAATAACATAATTATATCCTTGGGAGTTGGCTTTTGTATTGCAGTTATTTATTCCTTTTCCTATCAAGTTATTAGTTCAGAATTATATGTTTCTCTTATAACAACTGATAATAATAAATTCTTACATTACATCCCCAAAGAACTATGAAAAATATCTCTTAACTACTTCATTCACAGGAAAATATAGCAACAGTGCATTTGGAAAATTCTACTCAGGAAAAGATACTTAAGTTTGGGTCTATTTTCACTGAATTATTATATCTGCTTACTGAATCAAGTGGATTATGAATGATCGTACAATAAAAGCAGGACAATGCTATTAGTGCCATATGATAAACAAGATTCTTTTCCTATTCTAATCAGACATGTAATAACATGATTTCGGTGGAAATCATTTAACCCTAAGTAGCTTCTAATGCTAGTGTAGAAGGCTTGGTCTAATTCCTCAAAGCACTGAGCACTCAACCTAAGAATTCACCAGTGCCAATGTCTTTGTTCAGCTTGTCCATACTACAAAGGGGCCGCACCAGCAGTCAGACCACAACAGGCCCTGTCTACTGCCCCATCCAGCACCTCAGTCAGACACTAGAATCACAACAGACTACAGATTTGCTACACATAAGTTAGTCCTACAATTAAGCCTTAAGAGAATTTGACCAGTTATTTATAGAAAAAATGATAGCAAATCTTTACAAATATAGAAAAGAAGAGAAAATTTCCTGATTCATTTTGCATGGCCAGCATTACTCAGATACTAAAGGAAGAAATGGCATTATTTAAAGAACAGGAAAGAAAAAGGAAAGTATGAAGGAGGAAAGAAAGAAAAGAAGAAAGGAAAGGGAGGGAGGGGGACAGGAAGGGAGAGGAGGAAGGGTTGAAAGGGAGAAAGGATGAAAGAGAAAAAAGAAAAGATAAAGAAAGACATAAAGCCAGCTTCTCTCATGAATGCAGACACAAAAATTATCATCAATATTCACAAAAACCAAATTCAAAAATCCATGAAAAG
>PVIR01004618.1:0-77663 GCA_004026965.1 Petromus typicus
TTTCCTAGTTTCTTAACTTCACAGTAGTTGAGCGGTATGAATCTTCCCCATCAGTTTAGCATTTAAGCTTGGCTTATCAGCAAAATCTTCAGTGAAATTTAACTGATATTTATCACACAATACAGCCCTAGTTGGGTTTCCTTCTGATTGTTAAATATTGCTGAAATAGAGATTTTTTTATTTATCCATCATTTGTTAATATAAGAGGAAACAAAAGAGAAAAACAAAGCCCACCTACCATATGTCAAGCACAATCTGATAGCAGAGATGGGAAACCCGAACAGTTACAACTCAGCCTGGAGAGAGGAAGACTTGGTCTTAACTCTGAGAGGGACTAATTTTATTTGTCTTTGGATTTCCAGTACGACAGCAAGTACTGACGTGAAAATGATTACTATAGTAATTGTTTACTATATGAATGGAGTACATTGGTGGCCCACATAAGGGGCATCTAAATTGAAGGAAAAGACAAAAGTGAAGGAAGACTTCCCAGAATGGGGGACACAATCCAGCAAAGTGAAAGGGTGTTTAAAGGATAAGTGAAAAGATGGTTTGGCCATTGGTAAGAGGAGCATATATATATTAAGTCACTTAGTGGCATAAAGAAAAGGGATCTTAATTCAAGGCCAGTATACCCTCTAAAACCTATGCATGCACACACACAAGCACACATGCACAACACATACACATGCACACACACATGCACACATATACACACACACGCACACACACGCACACATATACACATGCACACACGTGCGCGCGCACACACGCACACGTACGCACACACATACACATACACACACACATCATGTGCACAGTCATGGGCTCCTGACATTCAGGAGACAGAAATATGCTTTCTTTGCAAATAATATGACTGTGTGACTCTCTTTCCCAAGGACATTGCAGTAATTAATGTGTGAAGGAGAAGTGGGCTTTGTTACGCTTGAGAATGTCAGAGATCTGCGGGGGGAAAATTGACAGCGTTGTGATCTATTGCGATATTTTTTACATGGTATAATTTGAGCTTGTAACTGCTTAATCAATTAAAGATTAGGCAGGCAGGCCTTAAATGTGACTGCACGGCTGAAAGGGTGATTTATTACACCAAAGGTTATTGGGAAACGGAAGCCTGATTGCATGGAGAGAGGCACACTGCCTGAGCTGGGGCTGCTCTTCAGTGCTCCCTGCTCGACAGTGCTCCCGGCTCAGCCAAGGACAGCTGCTCCTCAAATCCCCCTTACGGAGCACCCTAGGGTGAGGTGACAGACTAAACAGCTTGGGAAGTCCTATAGCTGAAGAAAAGTAAGTTTATTAATGTCGAAGCCACCTATCCCTAGGAAATCCTTTTTGTTTTCTTCTCACTTTTCTCTAATTTTTAGTATTTGACTCATCATAGAATATTGAGACAGTTTGCTCGAGTTATCACAGCCAGATTTTTTTTTAATCCATTCAAAGATAAACTCCACTAAAGGCATTTTATTTGTGATTATGATGTTGCCCTGGCCTGGGGAATGCACTGGTCTCTGGCATCGATGCTGTTGGATCTCTCAGATCATACTGGTCCCTCACAAGCTCTAGCTGCCACGTGGCTGCAGCGCCGTGGGTTGGGTTGCACTCCAGAGAAGTGGCAGGATGCGGCTGCAGGGGTGACCTGCAAAGATTTCTGTGGGGCTTCCCCTGTGTCTTGGGGGAGCAATGAGTGAAAGGGCCTGGCAAGAGGCAAGGTCCACATCGCAGGGACCTTGTCTGAACACTTTCCTGAATGCTGCAAGGAGCTGGGGAAGGTTTAGTCAGAAGAATAACCAGAATCACACTCTTCAAGAATGCTGACCGTGCCCTCTGGGGTGGGTTAGAAGGCGACCAAGACCCGGGCTGAAACCAGCTTGTATCTGTTACACTAGATCGTGGGTAGCGTGGGAAGGAGAAGGAAGGTCAAACAGTGGGATGGAAGAAGATAAACAAGGAGAAAGAAATCAATAATATATGGAAACAAGTGGGTGTTGGTGATAAGGGAAAGACACTTAGGATGACAGGCAGGCTTCTAACAGAGGAGTCGCTATGCATCAACTAAGACAGAGATGGGGGAGGGGCCGAGAGATGCCAGCTGTATACTCTATTCTGATGTATAGAGCTCTGGCAAGAAGTTGACAGGAAGGCTGGCATCCATGAGTGACATCTGGGCTCCGCAGAGGAGTTTGTGTGTCACGAGCACACAGGTGGTGGCTGCAGAAGCCACGTTTAGCTTGCCTGGTGGTTCCATAAATCCTGCAGCCTTCTTTGTTCAGATGGATAAATCTGGATGAAGCAAGTGCAGAGTGAGTTTCAGACTGAACCCCGTTTTACTTGGAAGAGTGCACAACAGTTGCAGGAAATGTGTGTGGACAGATTGGCTGGCTGTCTGGATGAAGAGCTGATTAAATAAGTGATGAGGGTAGGTTCATGAAAATCAATAAATGCTCTCTTTTGCTTTGTCTTGCCATTTGTTTCAGTTTTGGCTCTGGCATGAAAAAAATGTGAATACCTTAAAAAGAAAAAAGGCACCATTTGGATGCAATATGTGGCGATTTCATTCCTGCTTTTAAAAATTAATGAGCCTTGCCTTTTTGTAAGGCTGCTAACTTCAGACCACTTGATGTATATTTCTGCCTGATAGTGCTGCCCTGGCAGTCACCCACCACGTGCTGCCTTGTGGCAGAACCAGCTGGAGAGGACCAGTCGAGTGGCAGACTCGGTAATGTTCAGCAAGCAAGCGTGTTATTTTGTGCATGACTTTCCTTGAGTAAATGTGAGTCTTCAGTCAGAGAGCTAAGGAGTTTAAAAGAAATAGGTGGGATGTAGGCACTGACTTCAATAAGTGTCATGTGAATGGTCCCAGTGTACACCCCATGGCTGTAGAACAGATCAAAATGCTTTGATAATCAATCACACCACAATCAAGCCATTTGGAAACACGTAGTCTACTATCACTGATGGATAACTTTATCTTGAGAGAAAGCATACAAGTAGTTCTGGCCCTTTAAAAATCATTGAAGAGATGTTTTTAAATGCACGAAATGGCCAAAGTGTTTTAGTATCTCGCTACATGCATCAAAAGTTACAGACACTGGCAAGGAAATGATAAACCTGTGTTGCGGTTCTGGGAAGTTGTTTGGACTCCGGTTTGCTCTCTTCTGAGACTCTCCTCTGCTCTCCATTGATTAAACTTTGAGTGAAATGGAGCCGAGGTCTCAGTTCATTCAACCCTGGTACATTATTGGTGTCTACAATTTCTCCATAAATTTGGAGAAGGAGAGACAGAAATTGTGCATGCAGGGATTTAAATCCCCTCGTACTGCATTTGTCAAGATGAACAGATTGTAAACTGCTTCTTGCAAATATGATACGCATCTGGGCATCAAGCTAATAACTCTGAAGCACAGGCTCATTCATTTGCGTAACGCTTCCCTCCAGAAGTTTCTGAGATTGCTGCTGGAGTTATTACATATCCCAGAGCTGTTCAGTTGAGCCGTTCAGTTGAGTAGGAAGATTAGAGACTATCTAGCTAAGGAATTTAGAGGCCTCTCTCAGTGAAATGGAAATGTCAAATTTTTCTGTTTATATCATCAGTCTTTACAAATTATGCATTTGGAACACTTGGTTGAGAACTTCTGGGGAAAGCAAGGGGAGATTTGTATAATCATCAACATTAGCTTAGAAACTTGCAAGAAATTCAGATCACTTCCATGCTCCTGGCTCTTGTGTTGAAAAATAACCTGAGTACTTTTTATCTCTCAAAGGGCTTTATCCTCTGCTCTCTCTGTCAGAAGTAATTTCTTTTTTGCTTTTTGTTCTGATTTTTTTTCAAAATTCAGTTACATAAGTCACCCTTAGTGTATTATCATATGTAAAATGGAATTATTACAGATAACACTGGGGTCCTTTTTCTTATTATGTCAAACTTTGAAGTACTCTTGCACATCTTCTAACTCAGATTGTAGCACTGCTGACAGTTTCTTTTTGCTAATAGTTTGGACTAAATGTGTATGTACTATTTTGTGCATATGAATGTGTTATTTTGATAAATTTCAGTAATAAGCCTTAGAGCTCTTTTAGCAGAGAGCAATTTCATTCATCTTCTACTGTAGCATAATATTCCATAGTATTGGATGCCATCGTTAATTTATTTGTGTGGTTTTTATTATAGTTTATCCTATTTTGAAGGGTAACAATTTTTGTCATAGAAATGATACATTCCATTGATTTTAGTGGAAAAACTATGCATTTCTAAGTCCCCAAATAATATCCACTTGTGCCACACCAAATATTGTCCAAATGAACACAGTTTACTTCCATAGTCAACATCTTATTACACAGCTCAGCTATGCCCGGAGATTACTTCTCCGACAGCATGGCTGTTTTTCTCATTGAGCATGGACAGACTGTACATCTAAGATTTTGATATATGTGTTCATTTTACAAAATTGTCACTGAGCACCTACTCAGTGTCAAACATAGTTTACAATGTTGGAAAAATAGTGGCCAGAAATCCCTGCTGTCAAGGAAATTACTTCTTAGTTTAAGAAAATAAGATGTGAAGACAAATAAGGTATAAATAGTGATATGTCCCAAAGAGAAAAACATGGAGAAGGTGCCTCACTCGGAAAGCTGTTGAGTAAAGTCCAGAAAGAGTGAAGGAGGAAGTGCTAGAGGGTCTGAAATAAAAATATTCCTAAGATGTTCTCGAGGACCAGATGAATTTTTCTGACAGAGAATAGCCAGTCTTTTCTTCCCTGTAGTTCATTATTGGGCTTCTTGTCCTTTAGCACTTCTTAGTGGTGGAATTTCTCACCCCCAAATCATACACTTTCCTCTAGTGTCTTCCCCATAAAAGAGGCAAAGGTGACCACAGTTTTCAGGGATCAGAGTCATTCGACGTATAGAGTTTAAAACATGTGAATGGACTTGTAGGTTCTCCACTCTCTCCTGGGGTCAGAGGCATGAAAGGTAGACATGTTTAGCCCTCTGATGAGGAGACTGGGGAGGAATTTGTCCTGCTTGGGCCACGGGAAAGAGAGGAGAGTTCAGCGATTATGGGGAAGAGAACTCGGCCTATGGGAAAACGAGCAAATTCTCTATGACAAGGGAGCCACTTGTTCATGGGCAGTATGGATGTAAAACTCAATCCTTCTGATTATTAGTTGGATAACCACAGGCACATTACTTCATCTCTCTGATACATTTTCCTTTGTGAAATGGCTACAGAAATAGAAGTTATCTCATCATGTTGATATGGGGGTTAAATGAGATCAAAGAGGTACAGTGTCTTAAACATGGTTGAGCTCTCAGTCAACAGATATGCTATCATTGCAGGGGCTTTGGCAGGTGGCATATATACTACATAAACCACCATCACCAGCATCACTGTCATTACCATCATCATTTCCTGCCCTCAACAGGGTACATTATTGTATTCAGTGTTAAAGAGGGCATTATTCATTACTTTATAGAACTTAGTGTTGAAGATTCAGCTCACGGCTGCCTATACAAGTCTATAATCTTGAAGGCAGGCAAAGCATTTTTAAAAGAATGCTCTTTAGAATAGGTAGAGAGTTCAGGATTTTCAGGAAAGATGTTGACATACAAATGGGACTCCCTGGCATCAAGTGGGGGAGGGCAGAGAGGACAAAACGGAGCCGGTTCAGAGCCGTCAAACACCCGTGAGACAGGATGCTGAGCCACTATGACCACGGCGCTGCTGGAGGTAAATTCCTGTGAAATGATGGAGAAGCCTGTGGTGAGAACCACCCAGGGGCCAAGGAGCCCCTTGTGGCTTCATTCTGTGTCTCTTTGGTCCCAGTTTGCACTCAGTTGTGTGGAAACAGCCAAAGGTGAGAACCAAAGTTGATTTCCACTATAAATCTAGCTCACAGCTTCAAGAGCGCTCAGCATCTACATCTCAGGGTTCAGATGTCTCTAAAAATAACATGCTACATTTTTCCTTGTTGGGAGGTTCTGTGTAATAGTGCAAACTGCTCCTCAGGTCCGACTCAGGTTTATATGCCTGCTCTGTTGTACCGTGTCTCTCTGCGCCAGCGGTGTTCGCTCTCTGGGCTTCCGGATTCTCACCGGGGCAGTGGAGACTGAAGTCGTGTCCACCTCAGAAGCAATTATGGAGGCGAAATGGGAGAATGTATGTAAAACACTCAGCACAGAGCCCAACACCTACCAAGGATATATTATTATGATTGAAATTTCCTGTATAGATGGTTTTCTGATCAATGAGAGGAGTATAGATGGGAAAAACGAGAAGGGGAACAAGACACAGAAAATTGGGACAGATTGTTAAAAGCTAATTCTGGAAGTCAGGTACTTATGACTGTTAAAAAAAAATTCTGGGAGAGGAAAAGAATGACACTGGCAAGGACCCAAAGGCACAAGCTCAGCTTTGCTTTTGCCAAGGTTTCACCCATCTGGCCTTGGCTTCTCTGCTGGTTTTTTCTTCCAAATAGCATCTGAGAAGCCTGGTGGTGAAAGCCAGTGCAGGGAGATAGATCATCTCTAAATCATCCCGAATTTCCACACATGAAGGCATTTAAGAAACACACATATTATTCTTCTGCAGCATAGAAATTCCTTTGAGGCTAATAGAAGAGGCAGACCTGTCAGGTGAATCCAGCGACCACAGACTGACATAATCCTATTGCTTTTTGGCTGACAGCTCATGCAGAGAAAAATCCTCTCTGATCCAGATAAAGGTAAATTTAGTTTAAATCCCAACACAAAATTCTAGCTTCTCGTACCAGACTATGATGATCTCCGACAACAGAAATAGCAGAAATTCTGTCAGTACATTTTTACTGATGAGGTTGTAATAATTTAATCATTGCTACAGGGGAAACATCGAAAAGGTAGAATAATTCATTATTTTCAGGGTCTGAGGAAACAAACAAACGCAATGCTATCTGTCCTTGAAACTGTAGCAGGTCATCTCGTATGGGTGAACATACTGAAGATGAACATAAAACTGTCTAAGGAATGAAATATCCAGAAAAATAAAACGCATGGTTAACCACATCATTTGTTTTCTTTTATGTGAAGCACGGCTGGTCTGAATCCACTCCTATGGCATTATGAATTCTGATCAACTACAAAACCAGACACAATTGCAGTTCTAAGATGGATTTTCAGTATGATCTCTCGTGATGTGCCTTTAGAAACATGATAATTTAAGAATCCAAGCTGAAGTGTGGATCCAAATATTAGAATGTAAGACACATTTCAGAGAAAGATCAAAGGACAGTTTTTACATTATACAAAAAACTAGCTTGACCCTGTAAAATAATTGCTTTTATAACATTAAATGGCATTTGAAGCTCTGTATTATATCGGCTTAGCATGCACGTGCGCACACACACACACACACACACACACACAATTTTTTCTTAAGAAGAGAAATGTAATGTTTATATCAATTTAAAAAAATTTTTTTTTCCAGATTGCTTCCCTGACCCTGGACCAGTGAGTCAGATCCGTCTGCCTTGTTTCTAACATCATCTCAGCACAGTCAGCCTGTGCAGGGGTGACTTGGGATATGGGAGCTGGTAACTCTGAAGCACACGGAGAGCTCCCATTGCTGCGGTACTCTGCCTTTCAGCAGCCTCGCTCCCAGGGGCTGGGCCTGTCCACCTTCCCTTTGAGGTCTGCAGAGGGTGCACGTTCCTCATGTCAGTGGTGGCAAACCTGCGGCACATGTGCCCAATGGGCTGTTTGTTACCACTGAAAACTCTAAAAGCTTCGCCATCACTGTCCTAGGTGCTGTCACTGAGGCTGTGTACACCTCTGCTCACTTCTGCAGCAGCCTCGGCTGACCACAGCACCAGCTATTGGTGAGCTGGACGTGAGCACAGTGTGAGACGCAGAGTAACTGGAGATTTCTGTTCTCAGTGGGATGCAATATCTAAGCTTAGCTTAGGCTTTAAGATCTGGGACTCAGTTTCGCCATTCAGATCTGTGAATATGAATACCCCAAAGCAATTTCTCTTGAATGTGTTTTACTTTGAATTTGAAATATGTTTTGGGTGCTTTTTATTTACTCAGGCACAGGCATGGAACTACATTCATTATTTAGACCAGAACTTTGTACTTGATGTAAGAGAAAAGCTGGCATGCTTGTTCAGAATAATTGCATAGAGGGCAATAAACCCAATTTATGTAAAGAATTACCGAAGGAACACACAACTTTCATGGTGACCCTGTTAAATCATTCATCCAGTAACTGAGTGACATTTGTCCAGATATGGATTCTCTGCTTTGCTAGCTTTTAAGCCAGGGCAAAGAAGCAATTATTTAGGAGGGATGGTGAAAACTCGGATTGAAAGAGAGAAATCCTGCAGGGTGAATAAATATTGTGTGTTTATTCTCTTGGAGATAATGTAATTCACAGACCATGAACCAGAGAGTCACTTCTCAGTCTGTGTCTGCACTTGGCAACCCTGGACATTATCATTAAAAGGTAAATGCAATGTCAGGAATAGTAACCACATTTTTGAATAATTCTTAGTCTTTTAAAAATTTCTACTTTATTTTAGATTAAATATTTCCTATGCATTAAGTATAGTTAGACTTAAGGTCTAAGTCTGGGAATCTAGATCTTTTGAAAATATTTGTTTCTCTTGCACATTTCTAGTTAATGATGCTAAAAAATTTATGTGAGAAATTATAAATTGAATTCTTTCCTTTGCTCTACACATAAAAATTCTAAAATGTAGAGAGAGGAGAGTGTAATATTTTCATCAGTTAATTACCTCTAGACTTAATAACAGAAACACTTCGGGCAATCAGAAAAAGGAGAAAGAAACATCTTTAATTGATTCCTCAGAGAATCTTATTTTTCCAAGTTGTAAAGGAATTGTTCTGATATTTTCTATTTGGCTGTTTCAGAGATATACTGATGAAAATACAGAACAAAGACAATGAAATGCTAATGAGAGGCAGGATAATACTAAAATACCCTGCACGGTCTGTAGAAAACAAAGGCAGTTGACTATGAGGGGAAGAGAGGCGAAAGTAAACAAGGGATTTTCCTCCTTGGGAAGCTCTGAGCTTCCTGAGCTTCCTCTGCCGGGAGAGAGCCACTGGGAAGGTATCTTCTGACACTGCAGACAGGATGTCAGCAGCGCTGTTGGACAGGAGCATCACACAGCATCACTGTCCCAAGTGTGTAGGCTCAGCTGTGTCTGTCGTGATGTCTTCGGATGCAAGGAAGCCTTTTGCACAGCCTCTCCCAGATCCACACACCAGCCAGTCACCCACATAGCAGTATTTTCTGACTTTTGCCCCCAGTGGGTGTGACTAGTGTAGGGGATTCTACTGTGCTGAAATCTCTCTCATTTTCTATTTTAATACTTATAAGCTTTGAAATTAGGCCATCATGTGCTAATGACCATAAGAAGTCAACTTGAAACTAAATATTCTTTAATATGCTTTTTCATACACATTTTTATCCTGTATTTAAAATTTGGGATAACAAAATTCATGGAGGTTAGAAAAACAGAATAAACTGAAGGGCAGAACATTTTAAAAAGTAATTTATCTCATTCTCCAATGTCTTAAGATTTAGAAAATTTGTTAGTATTTCAAAGTAAAACCCTCTTTCAGAGTATCTGTCTCCTACTGGTAGGAGACTTTCTTTATTGTGAGCACACAGTAGCTCAACAGATGCTTGTTGAAAGAATGAATAACCATAAAAAGATACTTAAGTTTCTCTTATAGCACAGCAGATAAAATCTAAAAGTAGTGTTATTTCTGTCTATGACATTTAGGTAACAAAACAAAGTTCAGTATAGAAATTGATGTGACATTTAAAGGTAGAAATTTAAGATCTAAAAAAAATCTAGGGTCTGCTTGTGTATCTCTTAAACATAGCATGCTTGACCAGGAAAAACAGACATGACTATGTGCAAATGAACTTTAGATTAAGGGAAATTTTCAATATAAACCGTATGCGTTTAAATTAACATGAAGAAAACACAATTATTTTCAAAAACAACCATATACAATAAGAAAAACGATACCCCCCCCCCTTTAAAACTTCATTCTCAATACTATCTATGCTAAAGGCTTGTAGTGTTCTCAGGTGGAGGGGTCTTAGGCCAGTTGTGTCAAAGATGTCCCCTTTCAGGTACCTGCAGAGACACTGTGGCTGCCATTTCCTTTGACTAGACGTTATGCAAGGTCATGGCTGTGCTTTCAAACAACTGGCCTGGATATGTGAGACCTGCAGGACAGGCAGGAGCAGCTGGAAGGCATCCTGGACGTACGTCGTGCTATTGCAGCCCTGTGAGAGGAAAACATGTAGGTGCAGGGTTATTTCTGTAGTTTAATCTTGACAGTTCTCCCAGAATAGCGGGGACATTACCAAATTGGGACACTGAATTGCTGGTGTTCCTAAAAAATGTACATGCGTTCTTTTAGATACACTATGTCTAGATCTTCATTATCTGTATTAATGAAATTCACTCAAAATGAGGCAAACCATTTCTGCAGGCTTCTAAGGCACATCTCCGTCTGTATATCCATAACTCAGTATGTCTAGTTTTGTCCGCCCCTTTCCCATATCAGCCCTATTGACCTGAAACCCTATGAAAGTCTGGTATGAAGGGGGTCATGTTACAGCCGATAGCTATACAAAGAGAATGGTCTACAGCAAGCTAACTGGAGATATTATTGTAAATTACTCAAGGCCATATCCTTGACCATTGCTCCCGTCCAGGCATGTTAATACCTTTTGCTAGTTCTGTATACCTGATATTATTAGTTTTGCTTTGTACACTATTAAGCAGTATTAAACAGAAAGCCCATCTAATGCCTAGGATGGGGCTGGGGACACAGCTCAGTGCTAAACGCTTGGTCTCGCATGAGCAAGGCTCTGGTTTTAATCCCGAGAAGGGTAAAAGAAATCATAAAATAAATCTGCTGCATGTGGTGGCCCATGCCTACTCCCAGTTACTTGGAAGGTTGAGGCAGGAGGATCCAGGTTCAAAGCCAGCCTGGGAAACTTAAAAATAAAACAAAAAACAAACAAACAAACAAAAAGGGCTGAGGATGTAGCTCAGTGTCAAAATCTTGGGCTCAACCCCCACTACTCCCATCAATCAAGTTTAGGGTAATTAAAATGTGAAATTTTTACTGGAGGAATAAGTAAACATTTGCCTTCATATTCGTGATAACTGATGAAGTAATTACTCTAATTAATCAGATAGTTTTAACTTCTGACTACTAAGGTTTCCTCTTATGTGGTTCTGTCCCTATAGCTTCCTGTCCCTTCTGGCTGGCTCTGCTGCAATGTGGCAGTAAAGTAGCTCTTGTCACTCTTAGGTTTTTTCTTGATAGTATTTATATCACTTATAAATAGTATTTATATCACTTAATTTATTTATATCACTATATAAATATTTATATAGCCCCCTGAAAGACTGGTCATTTCCGTATTTTGTCATTGACAGCAACTTGAGAAAGTAAAAACTACCGGGTAGGCTTTGCCTGTATGGGACTCAGCTTGTGACCACCTTGTGGATTCGGTGGGTGCCAATGGTACAGATTTTTTTTTAAAATCTTTATTGGTACATTAAATATACACATCATGAATGGTACAGATGTTTTGCGCGCAGTGCAAGAGTTTCCTCTGACAACCACAGGTAGAGCACAATGCCCGTGCTCTGAGATGACAGGGCTCCCTGGGCCTCTTCTCCTCTCTTTTCCCTCACTGCTAGTGTCAAAGGCACACCAGTGATGGGGCAGCTCCCCATTGGAACAACTGGTACTACAAAGTCCTGATGTGCAGGCTGGCCACGGAGTGAGCAGTCACAGGGGATGGTGCCTTTGTGGGCAGAGGCCACACATTCTGCCATTTTTTGCCAGCCCAGAGCTTAGACTCAGCTGAACCATGGGTTATAGTGAAGGGAGGAAATGTCTATTTTTATGAAAATCACCACTGAGCAATAATCCCTCATTCCAGTCAACAAGCACAGTGTTAAATCTAGTGTTAAACTTGGCACTGGAAATCTGCCTCGGCTGGAGAAAACAGTGACAGAAATAATGTGCAAGCTTAGCAGTTCTTTTTATAATCAGAAGTTCTTGAAAATTAGGTATTGTTTCACCAGAGGGTTTACAGCTGGTTGAGCTACACAAATGTACTCAGAAAACACCATTGCCGATGAGATTTAGAAGTGTTGCAGTAACACTTGCTACCAGGAGAAAGTAAAAAAAAATATCTAGCTTTCACATTTGCTTTGATTCAGAAATACCTTCTCTCCTGGGGCCACTTACCTCCAACAATACACTATTGATCATGGGGTTAAGGACCTCAGCCTTCTTGTTGCTCTGGAATGAAAAGTATGAAATTGACAGATTAGGGGCTTATAATGTAAGGCTTGGCTTACATAAAATGTAAGACACTGGCTTTGTTTGGGGATCTCTCAGAGAGGAAGGGGAACTACAATGCTTACTACAGATCAGGTGTAGTATTTGGTGGCTCCCTTATGTGATCTCACTTAACTTCGACAGAAAGCTCACAGCAGGCATGTACCAGGACAACTTCAACTCTGAGGTACGAAAATAGGTTGAGTAACGGTGCAAGTTCATAGTAGCTAGCAATGTAAACTCAGATATTTCAACTATTTAAAGTTGTGGCAGTTCTGGGAGTAGTGTGAGGTTCGGCTGCATTGTACAAGTAGTAAGTTAGAGCCTCTCTAATATAACATGATATTTTTTGCCTTTTTATTTTTAAAATATCGCAGTAAGGTGTCTATCTAGCTTACTGAGTTGTTTTTCTAATTTCTCTTTTAGGCCTCCTGAAGGTTTGTAAAGACTTAAGACCTTTCCTTACTCTAATCTCAGCTCCAGTTTAATCTTTTTCTTTCTTTCCCTTCTGCTTTAAATGCAAGAATAAATCTGTAGTTATAGGGCATCTTCCAGAATAGTAGGAAAATTAAACTATCCTTAAGTATAATTTGCAATCAAGATGGTAGATCCCAGTTTGAAAACCATGAGTATATGTAAAGTAAGAAGTTCAACGTACAGTGTAGAGTAGGTGTTCAAAAACTGGGAGCTAGTGTATCATTATGCTTATTTATGCTGCTGGTTTTTTAATCAACAGACTTCCCTATCTAAAATGTTCAACCTACTCTCAGGCAATAAATCACTGAAGGGTCTAGAGAGAGAGAGCAATCTTAATAGGTGGTTTCCTTCATTATTCCTGGAAGAATTTATGGCAAACAAAAGCATATAAATTAAATATATCTTCCCAGAGCAGCCTACTTTCACAGACATTATTCCACTGGGAATAAAGTAATATCTTACCGAAAAAACCATAATGGAATCTTGGGGGGAAAAAGACTCCTTAAAAACCTAGTCATTTTAGTAAGTAACCAGAAAATCCATTATGATATTTGCTTTCATGTTTATTTGATTATCAATAAACCTCTAAAATATAATAAAAATGAGGGCAATAAAATGACATTGGTTTTCAGAACCAGTGAGATGTGCAAGCAATTTAAATAGAGCCTGGAGAGCAATATACACTCATTAACTTCAAGTTATGAATAATGGCTGTTTTAGAGAACAGAAACAATGACTTGATACAAATGATTCATCATAGCGCGAGATCAGGGGCCTTGTTATGATGAGATGGCATTTCAGTCAACTCTAATTGAGATTTAGCTTCCACTTTCTATAAAACGATGTGTTTGTTCCTGACTTCACTCGTGTAAATGTTTACATGCAAGTGTGTTTCTGTACAGATACAAGTTCAAGGACACACCTGTCTGCCAGAGTCTCGCTATACAAAATGTGAGCTGTGGATCAGGAACATACTAGTAACCCGAGAGCTGATCGGCAGTGCAGCATTTCTGATCTCAGCCCAGATGTACTGAATCAGAATCTAGATTTTAATGCGATTTCCAGGTGATTCCTGCACACGTGCAGGTTTGAGAAACACTGTGCAGGAATACAGTTATGTTAAATGGAAGGGAAAACTGTGCAGGGCATATTGCCCACTAACGGAGGTAAGTTCGTGTTTAACATAAACCACACCAACCGTAACTCACGCCCACAGAGGGGCACACACCCCCTTACTCCCAGGTAATCACGGAACACAAAACGGTTGGCTGTCTGTCTGATGCACCCTAGGGGCACCCATAGGAGCCCAGAGATAAATCGAGAGGCCTCAGTTTCCTCACCTAGGAAACTGTGGGACGCCTGAGGAGAGGAAAGTACAGAGATATGGGCACCTGGATTGCCAAGGCCATCCCCTTGTCACAAAGCCCTTGTGCCTCTCTGTAGACCTGGCATTTCCAAGTCCCACAGCACTGGGTAACATGGACAACACCCAGCACCCAAGTGCATTTTATCCAGCCTAGCAGAGCAGGAGCTCCAGCTCTCACCGTGTTGCTGGTGCGTGGTGGAGCTCTACTGCTGACGGCCTAAAGTCAGACACAGAACAGCTGCTAATTGACAAAGGAGGAGCAGCAAACCACGCCCCTTGACATGGTCAATAACTTCCTAACCAAGTCACTCACAGAAGTGTGGGGATCAGATATGTTTTGAGGTGAACTCAGCTCCTCAATGATTTCCTACTCCAAGAACTGCTCTTGGCCCAAGGAGAGGCAGGAAATGTACTCTAGCAGCTAGGTCAGTCTGCATGCTACAAGCCTATCTCTCTCATCTTTCTTGAGTGACAGCAAGGTGTCCCTCTGCCCCATTCTGATGAACTTGGTAAACTGTCTCATGGAGGACACAGAATCTGGGAACTGCTGTTGTGGACTCATGTGAATGACAACATGGTAGAGACAGTGTGTAAGAGCTTTGGTGCTGGGTCCTCACAGTGGCTTACAGTCTCCCCATTGCCTTTCATAAACCCCCTTTTCTGTCCAACCCATTCACAAGTTGTTTCTTTTGCTTCCTATTATGGATTGAATTGTGTTCCCCCCAAAACACACTAAAGTCCTAATCTGCCGCCTTCTCCTACAGTGAGGCTGTTGAGGGTGTAAACAGTTATGGTGCCGTCACAGTGATGAGAACCTGATCCACTATGGCTCTGTTCTCAGAGAAGCTTCTGAACAGAGAGGTGCACAGAAGGAAAACAGCGTGAAGATGCAGGGGGAACCACCAGGTGAAGATGTGGGGAGGGGAGACTGGAGTATTATGGCCATAGGCCAATAATACCACAGGCCACTGAGGCCAGAGGAGCCAAGCAAGATCCACCCTTCGAGGCGTCAGAGGGAGAATGGTCCTGCCTACACCTGATTTTAGACTCCACATCTGTGATAGAGCACATTTCACTTATTAATGCCACTTCATTTGCTGTACTTTGTTACAGTAGTCCTAGAAAACTATAAGCTTGCAACCAAAAGAACTGTACTAATAAAGCAAATAAATCCTACTGTTATGCCAATTGGTAACATTTTTTGGTTTCAGTTGAACTGCCACTATAAAGAAACTTATCTTATGTGGCCTATAAAGTAGACTAAGGTCAAGAATAAATGAGAATACTCAAATTGAATTACTTTAATAGAGATGCTTGAAATATATATACAGTTATGGCTTATATCTAGATGTACCCCAAAGCCTCATATGCTTGCAGGCAGGGCTTTTCAGAAGCGGCTGGATCTATGATGTGTGAAGATGGATTAAAGATGCATGATCACTAAGTTAGTCCACTGATTGGTTTAGCACAGTTCTGGGTGTGGAAGCAGGAAGCCCCGCCCAAGTGTGGGTGGCACCAAACAGGTGGTATAAGGGGGAAAAGAGGGAAGGTTTGCCAATCGCTGCCTTCCCTGCCATGGACTGTTTCTCTTCTGCCACACTGCCCTGCCTTGGAGCCAGCCAACTATGGACTGAAACCTCTGCAAAGTATAAACTAAAATAAACCTTTTCTTCTTTAACTTTAAGTGCAGAGTATTTTGTCTTATCAATGAGAAAAGTAACTGAAATGTGTATGTGTATAATGCATGTGTTAATGGACAGAATCTTCATTATTCAATCATATTAAGTTTATGAGTACAATCTTCTTTTTGACCCATTTTTTAAACACAAATAAATGAGAGCCTGGCATAGTGGTACAGACCTGTAATTCCCTCATTTTGGAAAGCCTAGGCAGGATTGCAAATTCAAGCCCAGCCTGGGTAATTTAGTGACTTAGTGTCTCATAAAAGGCTGAGATGGGGCCGGGGATTAGCTCAGTGGTTCTGGTGCCTGCCTTGCAAGTGCAAGGGCCTGGGCTCGATCCCTGGTAACCACATACAACAATGCTGGGTGTGGTGACTCACACCTGCAATCAGTACTATATGCCACAATGCCGAGCATGGTGGCTCATGCCTGTAATCCCAGCACTTGGGAGGCAGAGGCAGGAGGATTTCTATGAGTTCAAGGCTCACCTGGCCTACATAGTGAGCTCAGGGCCAGCCTGAATTATAAGGCAAGACCTTGTCTCAAAAAAAAAAAAATGCTGAGATGTACCTCCGTGCAAAGGCCCTGGTTCAGTCTTCAGCGTCACCACCACCATCAGGAGAAAAGGTGCCTTACAGCCTGAAAGCTCACCTCACCTAAGACACAAGTCTGGGGCACTGGGGTCCCGGCTGGAGCACAGGCAGAGCAGAGCCCCACATGCCTGTCGGGGAAGCAGGTACTCTTGGCCCGATTTTAGCACGCATCATGGCACCGCTGTGGACTCTGAAGCTCTCTCCAGAAAGGAACTACACCCCCTTCTCTCAGCCCCTGGTAGCTCACTTCTCTCACACAGATAAAAACATGATCCAGACTGTAATCTTACCCCAGCAATGGTTAAAGAGTTTGTAAACTTCTTTGATAAGGAGGCCACTTCTTTGCACATTGCAGTCGTTAACCTGAAAGAAGAGAGAAGAGGGGCGGGGCTTCGGTAACTGTCACAGGTGATGTTCATGCAGCCTGACTCCACAAGGCAGCACGGCCCTGGAGCGGTTCTGCGCAGAAGGATGGCGGATCGCTTCCTCAACAGTCTTCCGTGGTTCACAGTCACAGTTAATCAAATTCTGCTTCTCTCAGCGTGCTTAATTAAAGAATAATCATCTAACTCATTTGACCTCTTTTTAGAATCAAAACTGTGTGCAGAAAAATACCAAGGTCAAGTTCTACCTCAACAGGGGTATAAACACTTGCCAAATGTTTTTTCTCCAGTTTATTGGTCATTTAAAATAATAGTGAATGGGCCGGGGGTTTAGCTCAAGTGGTACTGTGCCTACCTTGGAAGCACAATGGCCTGAGTTCGATCCCTGGCACCTCATAAATAAAAATTAAAAAAATAAAATAATAACAAATATTTGCAGAGGCACTATGTTAAGCACTTTTATACCTAGTCATGTTGAAGCCTAATGATGATCTCAGTTATTATTCCCATTTCACAGAGATTAAGAAACCGATAGCTACACAAGGTAAGCTGTCAACAAGGTGTAGCAGTAAACTGTACACATGGGATTTAATCTCAGGTGCCCTCTATATTTTGATTATGTTTTTCACTAGATGACTCAAGAAAATTATCTTGAAGAACATGTTTCTAAATACTTACATCAAAATTTCTAGTTAATTTTGGCCAGTCTACTTCAAACACTTTACCCCAAGAAAAGAAAGTAAGAGCGATACAAATATTTAATCAAAACGATGTCTATCCTAACATTACAGATGAAGACCAAACAAAAAACTAATTGCATAACAAATTCTGTTATTTTCTTATAATCTGTGTATATAATACATATAATATATAATCTGTGTCTTATAATCTGTGACTTTTATAAATAGTGATTAAAATTCTTTTAGAAAATTACAACGGCAAGTTAAGAATCTTACACATCAAAAGATTTAATATCAGTAGAACTAACACATTCTCAGGGACTTCTGAACTTCAGCCTTTCTGCTTCAAATCGGCACTGCTAAGATAAAACAGTAACCAGATGTTGTCCTTTGTATTTTAAATTCATCCTGTTTTGTCCTTTCCTCTTTTCTCTTCCTTCTACATATTAAAGGAATTACATAATGTTTCTAGGAATATTATAGGGACAGATTATGTGGATTTCTGTAATCTCTTTGATTTCTACATGTTTACACATGATAATCTAGCCTAGAAGACAAATCTTTACAAAGTGAGAAAAAAAGCCACCAGCACAAACAGCCTAATCCTGAAATTTTGGAAGATGCATCACATAAATCTCTCTAATTTTTCCTATCAAATGCAGAAAATAATAAACAATTATTACTGGCAAAGTGAATGAGAGTACAGAGATATATGTGTATGTGGCTCTCCCCAATTATTTCCAGGGTGTTTCTCTCAAATTACTTGTGTCTCAATAATGAAAGGTTATTTGGATCTGTGCTAATTTTTTAAACCATTATACACAGCCATGTACATACAGGTTCATGATTTATTCATGTTCATTCCCCTGCCAACTATTTTCCTGAGTGTGTATATATATTTATATATTTCACTAAGAATAGCCTAATAATAACAGCTACACTTTACTGAAGAACATAAACCACAGTAACACATACGCACACATGCGATCCACAGGGACCTGACGTACATTAGCCCCTAGGATCCCCTGAGTGCTGGGCATGTGGAGCCGGGACAGGTCCCTGGGCATAGTGGATCTGCTTCCTTTTGTGTCACTGAGGAGTTACATTTGCTGGTCCTTTATGCATGTGAAATGCTGAAAATGTAATTACCCCCAAAGGTCTGTACTTTCCAGATTAGATCATTAAAATAAACACTTTAATAGCTTGAATGACCTAGTGTGTCATTTTTCAATCTCTTCATCAATAATTCGTAGAGCTTCTAGTTCATTCTTCATTTTGCTAACACAATGGATTCCTTCAGGGAGCCCTTGTTTTTTGAGATGACCATAGACCAAGTCTAGGGTGTGTGTGTGTGTGTGTGTGCGTGTGTGCGTGCGTGTGTGTGTGTGTGTGTGTGTGTGTGCATGCTTGAATGGTATCTATTGTAGATATAAAATTGAAAAAATAAGAATCAAAACAGGTATTTACTTTATCAGAACTTTTGCTTGATCCTCAGCTGGTTTCTCCTCTTCTTGTCCGTGAAGAATTAATTCTGCAACTTTATGAAGCTGCTCAATACAGCGCGCAGTGACTTCTGCAAGACTCTCGATGGACAGCGTGTACACTTCCTGAAGTGAATGCACACAAGAAAACCACTCCCTAAGCAGATGTTTTTCAAAGACCCGTGACATTAAAACACAATATAACAATAATGATGATGAAGAGTTTTTAAAACAAGATCTTTTTTATGCAGCCCAGCCTAGCCTCAGACTCAGTCTTTCTATCCTCCCTCCCCAGGGCAGGGATTGCTGGGTATGCCGCCACACCCAGCCCTAATTATTACTATTTGTTTTGGCATTGGGGACAAAGCCCAGGGCCATGGTGTTCTCTAAGGCTATCTGTCCCTAAGTAATGTAAATCTTAATACAAAATACAAATAACACAGGAAAAAGTTCACATGAAAATTATGGTCATGTGTAGGGCTTTTCCAAGTTGAATGCTGCCATAAAACATTAAGTTGTAGTATAAATAAAAGTAATTTCTGCCAGGTCCCCAAGAGTGTGAGTTGTGTCCTCGTAGTCTCGGCCACGCTGGGCACATGATAGGCAGCTGCTAAAGGGCTGTGGAAGGGAGGCTGAGTGAAGAGACCTCAATGTACATTTTTCCTTAGAGCAATCTAATTTAAAACATTACTTTCTTCAATATTAAAATTCAACATAAAATGCCATTATTGCAGACTACTTTTTCGAACATAGGATATAAAGTATGAACACATAAATTTATTAAGTTACAGAATAAAAGCTACAACAATGAAAGTTTTTGAAAAAAACCTTCAATTATCTCATTAGTTATGGAGCATAAAGGCATTTTATAGTAGCAAATTTGCATAGAAGATGGAGATTTCCTCTAAGGATAAATCAATTATGTTCTTAAAGATCTTTTCTCCTTTAAATTATAATTGTAAAGCTATGGAAAAAAGCTACAAAATCTATGTTGAGCCAGCAATTGTCTCAACATAGAGAAATTTTAATGTTTTTTACATTCCTACTCATATTTTTACAAAGAGGGCAGAGTATAAATGAAAATGAAATGGTCTTTCCTCTGTTAAAATTAGGTTGTGAATAAAATTAACATAATATTACTGCCCTTTTGGTGGAGAATCTTGAATAAATTTACCTCCACAGTCCTAGTTCTCTTTTCTTCCTTGTTGTCTTTGCGCAGATCTTCAGCTTTCTCTTCGTTTTCTTCCTTCTTAGTTTCCTCCTCTGGCTCTTTGGCTACATCTACTGACACCAAGGTCTGGTCCTCTTCTACCCAGTCCTGGGCTTTTTTCATGGCCTGCAATGGCCCCCAAGCAAATGATACATTTATTATGGGAACTAAACCATGAAAACTAAATCATTCCAACTCCAACGCTAGACTCAAGTTACTCTAACCTTCTAGAGAAAATTCCTTAACTTCCTTAAAAGACAACTTTGTTGGTAAAAATGTAAAACAGGAAAAAGGGACAAAATAGAAAATATGGAGAGAAATCTGTACGGCCTGAGGACTTTAAAAGAAGCATTTAAAATGATGTTCAGGCAAGAATAAAAATGACAGTCACATTGAAAAATCTATAGTATATTTTTCATTTTTCATGACCAACTATAAAAGAATAACAGTACTTTTTTCTGTGTAATTGAGGCATTAAGCCAGGGCTGTGCTAAAAGCAAATTTCCTATCTGATATGTCTCATGGAGTTCTTAATGTTTCATAAACCTGATAATGTATCACACTCCAAGGATGAAAGATGGCGCCGCTCCTGTGACCCACAGCCTCCGCCGGGCGAAGACAGGAGCCCCCGGAGAGAGCCGGCACTGCTGTGTGACTAGAGCACAGGTCAAGGAGCCTGTGGCCCTAAAAACAGCTAAACCGAAGGTGCAGAAGGCATCTTCCCTGTGTCCCGAATTTATAAAGGGCAGATTGGTCCAGATTTTATCACAGTCTTTTCAGCTGCTTGCTTATGCATAAAGTGTTTCTCAGCTTACGCTAAAAATGACTTTTTATCTTAAAGCACGGAAGCCAGAGTTTAACATGTTAGCACGCTGGGTGGCAGGATAACAGCAAGCAGATCTGAGGAGAGAAAATCTAACGAAACTGTCCTCGTGCATCCTCTTTTAGGGAAGAAGGTTGACCCTGACAACGTCGATAAACCAGTGCAAACCAGCAGCCCCACACGCGCCTCTCCGAGCAGTGGTGGCACGCGCTGCAGGGAGACATAGGAGGCGATTTCCCACTGTGCTTGAGTCACTGACCTGCCAGGATCCGTGACCCCTATCGGAGGTAAAGAAATGACTCCTCTCAACACCTGACTGCCTCACTCTGCCCTTTTCTGGCCCACCTGGATAAGTGATGACTATGGAAGCCACTGCTTACTAAGAAAAAATATGGATGGGGAGAGAGAGAGAGAAAGAGAGAGAGAGAGAGAGAGACAGAGACACGGGAATACAGCCTTGAGTAAGGAAGGATCAAAGTCTTCAGAGATCCAAACTGCAAAACACACTGCGGATTATCAGAGGAATCCAGACCGTTCAGGCTGGATATCCTCGCGCACGGTGTAGCTTCCAGGCAGGTGGAGATCGGAGGGGTTTTCCAAGCTGACTATCTCCTTTCCTAATTCTGACAAGTCTCTTTAAATTTAAAAAGTGGGAGCGGGCCGGGGAGTTAGCTCAGTGGTTCCGGCGCCTGTCTTGCAAGCGCAAGGGCCCGGGTTCGATCCCCGGTAACCACATACAATACTGGGTGTGGAGACTCACCCCAGCAGCAATCAGTACCACATACCACAGTGCCGGGCATGGTGGCTCACGCCTGTAATCCCAGCACTTGGGAGGCAGAGGCAGGAAGATTGCTGTGATGTGAGTTTGAGGTTGAGTGCAGGACCAGCCTGAACTACAAAGGGAGACCCTGTCTCAAAAAAAAAAAAAGAAAGTGGGAGCGAATTTGAAAGAGCCTCTTGGTGATCCCATACCCCTCAGCCTACTTACTGTCCTGAAGATAACCACTGTTTTACCACAGACAGCAAGTGGCTTGGTCAAGGTCACAAGATAATTACTAGTACAACTGCAACTATAGTATCCCTACCTCAGCAGTTCTCCACGTTTGCATTTGATGTTATGGCCTCCTCAAATCTTAATTACTGACCCCAAACCCCTCTAAACCTCCCCATGCCTTGGAAGTGGGGGGTGGTTTGCAGCTTATGTGGATCTCTGGGATTTTAGGCCCCTCCTCAACCTTTGAGGAACCAGAAACAGACTCAGTGGTTCTGACCTTGTTGAGTTTGTCAGGTGTGGCCGCAACGTGTAATTCAAAGAGAAGCTCTGTAAGCATTCTTGCAAACTCTTCTCCCTTTTCTTCCAAGCCTAGAAACAGAACATGACAGAAGGAAGAGCCATGATTTATCCCTCAGCCTGTAGAGTGCGGGGCTCCCGACGGTCCAGCCTGTGGTCGGGGCAGGGTTGCTCAGGCTGTGGCTGTGGCCAGTGAAGCGGCCAGCGAGGAGGATGCCACCCACTGGCCACCAGCAGGGAGCAATAGGCTGCTGCTGGTGGAAGGCTGGGGAGGCCTTGCTGTGGGGCCTGTCCTGGGACACAGCCAGGGTGGCCTGCAGGCAGCCAGAGGCCAAGAGGGGCCCAGATTGTCCTGCTCACATGTATAGGTGGTCAACAGCTTTTGGTCCAAAGAAGGACCGAATGAATGCATGAGTGGCCTCTGCCAGGCCCGGGAGCCCTGGGACCGCTCTGTATTTACGCAGAGCATTGTTATGCTGTGCTTTGCAGCCTGAATAATTCCCAGGTTGCCATTCTGCATCCCCAGAGCCACAGGGCTGAAGAGGCAGAATTGGCCTCAGTGGAGTGTGTACCGGCTGATATGATGCTATCATCTCTGGAGAAACTGGCCCAGGCCTCCCTGGGTACTTGTCTGCTCCTGGTTCTTTCTTTCCTCCAGTACAAGAAATTGAACCCAGGGTCTATGCTCTGAGCTACATATCCAGCCCTTGAAAATATGTTTGTTTATTTACTTATATTCCTACGCCTTTTAAATTTTCTTATTTTGAGACATCATCTCATTAAGTTGTTAAAATTTCCCAGATTGAGCTTGAAATTGAGAGTCTCCTGCCTCAGCTTCCTAGAGTACGGGGATTACAGGTGTGTGCTACCACACAAGGCTCAAGTGCTTCTTAATGATTTGTTTTCTCTTCAGACAGAAAGCTCTCTAAGGGCAGAGAATAGCATTTGTTTGACTGAGTTCTAAATCTAGAGCATCTAACACAGTGTTTGGAACATAGCAATAAGTGGTAAAATAAATACCTACTGAATCAATATCTTATTAATAAATTACATAATATATAACAGCATAAAATTAAAATAAATATTACTAGTGAGCAACAGAGATCTTTAAATGCTGCAGTGTTCTTGCTTTCCTTTGTATCTAGTATCTATTAGATACAAATGCCATTTTAAACCTCTAGTAGGTGCTAAAGAATTGGTTCCATAATAGATTTACTACTGTATTTTGGGGGAGAATAAAAGCACCATGAAATCTGGCTTGATTACATGACCTGCAAGCCCTCTGAGAAGAAGATACTATAGTTTATGCCAAGGGGTGAAGGCAGGACCTTCAGGGGGACTGAGCCACATGATAAATATTGTCTGGGTGGCTATTTCCAGCTTTATATATGAAATGGTTAATCAGCAGCTCTAAGGATAACTGGGGTAATAGCTTGAGGGTCTCTTCAGGACATTTGGAGTAGATCAGTTTATCATTCATATCTTCAGCAGGAAGCAGGTCAATAAACAAAACAGATGAGCAAAATATATATGCCAAGTGATACTTTTTATGGAGAAGTATAAACCAACAGAGAGGAACTGGAGTAGCTGGAGCCTAGGAATTTTAAATAGGAGGTGCTGTGGTTGGAATGTTTGTGTCTGTCTAAACTATGGTCAAAGGGATAGTGTAGGAGCAGGGGCTTAGGGGAGGTGGTTAGTCCTGAGCATCAAGCCCTCTGGAAAGAGAACCGCCATTTTGGAAAAAGAGACCCGAGAGGGGGCTGACCTCTTGCACCACATGAGGTTACAGCCAGAGGGCGCTGTCACCAGAAACCACATCTTCAGCCTTTAGGTCTTGGACTTGTCAGGTTCCTAAACCGGGAAATAAGTTCCTTCCTCAAGGAGGGAAAGAATTTAACGAGAGATAAGTGCTATTGAGAGGTCTTTTGCAGCATTTCACCTAGTTCTCAGAGGGTGATAGGAAGACTTTACAAAGAAGGTGGTACAGGACACAGCCTTACCACACATGTTGACATGGGGCTGAGAAGCTTGGGGGGGGGGCGTTGAAAAGCTGGGGGTCTCCCCCAGCCCAGGGCATCGAGATGAGCAGGGACATCACCAAGATGACATCATTGCCAAGCTGCCTGCTCTCCTTGTCCATACGTAAGAGACAGAGGCGCAAGGCAGAAATTGCCCTGGGCAGGGACAGCTCAGGCTTCCACCTCAGCTCTGGCCTTCTGTGGCTCTGTGGCCTGGGACCTGTCACAAGCTGTCTCAGCTTCCATGTCCTCTTCTGTGATTTGAGGGGAATAAAACCCACTCACCTCTTTAGAGTTGTTATAATGACCAAACACTACAACAAACATGGGAGCATTTTGTAAATGTGAATGCTCTATGCAAATAAATTGTTATGTGCTACAGGTATAGCTATAGGGAGCTTAAATGTGTCTGGGAGGAACCGATACTAAATTAGACCACAAATACTTGGATAGGTCCAGCTTTCAAGTTTGCATTAATTCTATACAACATATGCTGACAATTTAGCAGATATTTTAGGAAAAAAAATCACAGAGAAAAATAGACATAGGTAAAAATACATAATACTAAATTTTGCAACAAAGACTGTCTATTACTACAATTCTCAGTCTGTATGCATGCCCAAAAAGATCTTCTCCAAGACAATAAAAACAGAAAATGGTCTTTTAAAGTCTCCACACAGCCATAGTAAACCAAATCAGAGACCCCTGGGCAGTGTGATAAAATTACACAGTGCTGAAAAGACAAGCATACACATCACTTGCTAAGATTATTCAATGCATAGGAGCCTGATATTAAGCTAAACTAAAAATGACACTTTCTTCCCTTTCTGAGACTACCAAATAAATTACTTAGTTGTTAGATAGGAATGTAAATGCTTACAGGAAAAAAATGCTCTAGTTCGTGTTAGAGGTTGGTCCCTGGATTTTCTGCTTGGCCTCAGCCTCAGCCCCAGCCCTGGCCCCAGTAAAATTCCACTCCGCGGCTGCTGGACAATCCCTTAGCCTCCTGGGACTGTGATGCTGTATCACAGCTGGGTGGATTTAATGATGACACCTCTGTTCTTCGCTCCCAGTGCTTCATTAAGTGTTTAAATGACATTTATTTATTAAATTAAGTTAATTAAAATTAATAGTGTTTTGATAATCTGGAGATGCCCTTTGGGAAAATGGACGTATTAAGGGAGATAATAGAGTTTTGTCACTTAAAGAGAGACAAATCTACCACTTCTCCAAGCATGCTGTTTGGCACTTTAGTGTGTGCGTGCGTGTGTGTGTGTGTGTGTGTGTGTTCATACACACACAAAATAGTTTCTGGTCTTGCTGGGCTCCATACACACACACACACACACACACACACACACACACTCACACACACACCCTTAGAAAAATATCTCAGTTACTGAAGCTCTGCACTAAAATGGGAACATATCACCTATAATAACATTTGCTATTTAGCTGAATGGAATCAGGCTTCCTCTCCAAGGACAGCACCAGTTGGGAACGCAGTGCTGCTTTCACTTGTCTTGGCAACAATTTCTCTCTGACGTTAGGGGGTTCGAGGATCCTTTTACGCCTCTTTTGAATGACATCTCAGAAGGACCAACGTCTACCTCTGGTACCTGAGCCTTGGAAAAGAGTGTCTTGATGGCTTTTGTCTGCCCGGGAAGGACTAACTAGTTTCTTTTTTGTCCAGTATGGCAGCTGTGTAACCTTAGACAGCTAGCGGCTTAGTTTTGTCATTAAAAAAACAAAGACAAAGCTGTCATCTTTGGAGATTTTTGTAGAAACACACACATAGTCTCAAAGGCAAATTATTTGATAGTTTCTTTGACATTGGCCTCTTTCTGCACTGTAGCATAATTGATTCTTTTATTTTGCTGCAGTGAGGATAAACCTCATTAAGCTGAAAGCACATAAGGTCGGTATGTGGGGCTAAAGAAGGAAACTACTTCTGTAACCATTTGTGAACACTTAGGATAATTTTGCCCTGAAGATCAAGACTCAAGCATGTGGATGCTCATGCTCAAGCTCTGCGACATGCTCATGCTTTGTGACACACCTGGAGGCAAGACACTTCCAATGACCTGACAAAATGAGCTTGCCCCATTATTATTCCACATGGTGTGCAATGACAAAGAAACTAATACATAAAAAATTTGCAATTTAGTACACCTTTACTATTTTCCTGGCACTGTGTCAGCACTTTAATAATAACAACAGCTAACATTTTTTTAAGAAGACCTTTGTACCAGGCACTGGACAATACATTTTTATATAGGGTATCTCATTCGGTCCCTAGAATAGCCCTTGGGAATATGTGTCATTGGTTCCATTATGAATGAAGATCCTGAATTTCAGAAAGGTTCTGTAGCTTGTCTGGGGCCACATGCAGGAAAGAGGTAAAATATTTCCAGTGGGGCCTTTTAGATGGTCCCAGGAGAAGCCAGCCTGGTGCTCAAATTTTCAGCATAATCTTTTAGAAAGCATATGTAGTACTTGGCTAAGTAAGATCTCAACAAGAAATTACTCTCCAGGGATATAACAAATTAACTATTCTACCCCCAGGTGAACAACCCAAAGAAACTATGAGGCACATCCAGCTTTGAGTCTACTTTTCCCTCTTAATGAAGTCCTGCTTCTCATAGAATAGTTTCTGGTCTCCTTGGGGTCTAGTCACTATCGGGGTAGAAGGGGATTTTCAGGAAAAGTGTCCTTGGGTCACTTCAGAGACTGCAAACCTGGCGCATCATGTCCTGATGCATTGTGGGAAAATGGCACAGCCTTTGTCTGAACTGTATTTTTAATTTTTTTTCATGCTTTATTTCTGTGGTGCTGGGGATTGAACCTAGGACCTGATACAGGATAGGCAAGTGCCCTGCCACTGAGCTGTACCCCCAGACCAAAACTGTACTTTTTAGCTGAAGTACACGACACTTATAAATTTATCTTACCTCTTATGCGGGTGGATTAAAAGGGCTGAGAAAAATGTGCAGAGAAATCCATTCCAGGACTTGCCTGCTATGAACATTAATCACATTAAACAACTTCCACGTGCAGATAAAATTAGACAGTGGCACACACTCTGGCTGGGCTCAGCACAGTGCACTCTTTGTTCATGCAACTATGTGCATTCGCTGCGTGCCCGGGACATGCCCATTGAAAGAGGGTGATGAACCAGGGTGCCAGCTCCTGCAACCACAGCAGATGCGCGGGGCATTCAGGAAGCACGCAGGAGGGGCCGCGGAGCACGTGACTCTCCCATCCGAAGGGCTGTGTTATTAACAGCAGTCTCATTAGGACTGCACTAACAGTTCATCTTGCCGTGTAACTAATTTTACATTACCTTGTTCTTCTTGATTCTCTTCACTCTCTAACTCTTTGGCTGCAAAGATGTCTTTAATAGAAATCAGGTCATGTTTTAGGAGTTCTAGCTTCTCTCCATCGAGTAATGCTAAAAATGACTGAACCTGAAAAAAATAAGAAAAATAGGCCAGCGTAACTGTCATCTTTTCTGCTCACTAATAATGTTTGTGTACAGCTGTCCCTAGTTTTCCCGTGACCCAGTGATCTGTGGGATAATGCTGGGTTGAGAGCGGGCTTTGCTACCTATTAACCACACTTCCGGGCAGTTACATAAGCTCCCAGTCTAACTTCAGGTTACATAAGCTTTCTCATTCTGGAAGTGTGATCCACACTTTCTTCTCCTTTGTGTGGTAAAAGAGGTAGTGAATGGAAAACACCCTGGACAAAGGCACACTATGCTAAGTAAATGGGGTAGCTCCTCTATCAAAATGGTTAAAAACAAGATTTGAGCTAATACTGTATTCAAGTATCAGCTCCTCACTTAGGAATTATTGACCTTGGATCACTTATTTAATGTTTTAATGGTACAAATTTCCTTCCCTACACAATGGGGACTAACTGCGTTTACATGCAGTTGTGAGGATTAAATGAAAGGTACTTAAATACTTACAGCCATGCTCAATAAATGTACTTAAAATACTTATAGCAATGCTCAATACATTATATATATATGCATATATGTACACGTGTGTAAATAAACAGAAATGTTACAAATCCATATGTGGGTCGATGTGGACAGGATACTGAGGTTACAGGTCCGGAGAAGACCCATTTCATTCCCTGAGAGCTCGTGGTCTAGAGGAGGGAGGCCTATGCCGGGACAGCTGTGAGCCAAGGGCACAGCAGGGGCACGGAGGAGCTCGCAGGGGCTCTGCCTTGGGGAGGCGATGCTTGGATGGGCGTCACGTCACTGTCTCCAGGACCCCTCTTTGGATACTCTCTTCTGTACATGCCCAGGAATTATTACAGATGGCCAGCCATTCTCTGAAGACTAATTAGAATTTTCCAAACGATCCAAGGGCATGGAATTCCATATGAAAAATGAAACATATCTGGGAAGTAGTGAAGTTGTTTTTACTCTGCAGGGCAAACTCCTGCAGCCGAGGAGCTGTGATCTTCTGGCATATGTTTTCATATTCACCACGGGAGTGGATTAGCACAGCAGGGTGAGAGGGGGCGGTAACCAGAGCATCCAGCGCTCAGGACTCTGTGTCCCTGCACATCGCTAAGCCTCCTGCAACCTGCTCCAGGCTCCAGGAGGAAGGAGGCTCGGCAGGGGTCACCCACAAAGCCCATTAGCGTGGAGTTCAGCGAGTAGAAGGAAATGAGTCCTGCTTGATGGCTCTGGGCTGCTCCAGCCGGCCTGGACCTTCTCAGCCCTCACTGCAGCAGCTTACACACTCCTGCCTCCTCTTCCTAGTTCACTTCATTCTGTCGCAGACGAGTCCAATAATAAATAATAGTGCACTCCTCTGTAAATACTCCTGGACCTGACTGTGGGCACTGCCCTAGGCTACCTGCTCTTCGGGACACAGGCAGCCAGTCTGCCTTATAAATCTCTCTCCTAAAATGTGTGGTGCCATTTTTATTTCTGCTCACTATTTTTTTTAACATGGAGTCGTGGAGGAGTTGGCCAGAGGCATGTATGAGATGGACATGCAGAGGTAAGGGACTTTTGAAGCCACATACCTCAAACCTCCTGGAAAGCAGAGTTAGATTAAGAGCCTACATCGACACAAATCCAAGGAGGATCAAAATGCACTGCCTTAGGGAACGTGTGTCTTGGTCTTTGTCTTCCCTATACTCCCATTTATAATTTCAAGTAGACCTTTGACTTACATACTCAGTTCTTTTGTGAGAGCTAATTGTAACTCAAGTTGGTTGTAAGTCGACTATTTTTCCCATAAGAAATACCCATAATGCATTCTGATCTTCCCAAAGCACCCTGTAACTAACCTCCTCATAATAAAAAGGTTGTATAATGTGCATAATTTACCAGAAACTCTAATAATTTTCCTAGTATATTCACCAAAAAGTTATAAAGTGTTCCTAGTTTGCCAGAAGCAATAACTTCATACTGTACCCACCACTGCAGTTGACATCTTTGGCTTGCAGGAAGGAGGATAAAATGGAAGGTGTTATTGTGTGGAAGGAAAGTTCCCTTTCATAATAACATCAATAATCCGGCTCTCTGGTGTCCTTTCTCTCCTTAGGAGGGTCTGTAGCCCACTAGGACCTGCTTCTGGCTGACTAGGTCTCAACTGGCATTCAAGTCATAACTCAAGACTTTGGTTGTACGTTAAAACTAAAATCCTGGGCTAGATCACTTAATTTTTTAAAATTCAAGTCTTTATTGGTACATTATGAATACACATCATCATCGCATTCAACACTGAGTTTGTACCAGAGTATGACACGACTTGATTCTCATTTTTCCCCTTAACCCCTGCCCTGCAAACCCACCCCCTATATATATAAGCTTTGTTTTCTTTTTTTAAAATTACTACCACTTAATTTTTAAAATAAACCTTGAGGTAGGTCTTACTATTATTTCCATTTCATAGACAAGGAGATTGAAGGGAAGAGGTCCAAAAGTTGCATCGTTACAGAGTGATGTGTAATATTTGTGCTTCCATTGAGAGTGGCAGATTTAGCACACACATGACTAGATTACTGGAGTCTGAGCCTCTGGCTGTGGTTTTGCTGCTGTGCAAATTGTACCGAGCTAAAGACAAGGTAAAATCGCTCTGGCCTAGACATGTGACTGACTGTTGGGGACAGACAACCTTCCCGCGATGGTGAGGTCAGGTTTGTATTTGTCAGCATGTTCATTTCAGAACTCCTAGAGTTTAAGTCTCAGTGCATTGTTCTTTGTGACTTTGATATCCCAACAACATGGCCATAAAAATTACAGTAGAACTCATAAAACAAGATGCATCAAACCTCACAATGTCAAGACGCAGCAGCGGGCCTGCGGTCCTCAAAGGCAGGCAGGGTGCCGGGAGCCCAGCAGCCACTTTATAGAACAGCCGCTTACCCCACGAGGGCAGGAGAGGTGTCCTGAACTTGTGCTTGGCCCTCCTGGGCTTTGGCACAGGACAAATAGCAAATTAATTACATGAGTTTGAGAGCTCATCAGCCTGGACCTTATTCATAACTTCAACACGAGAACAGCAAGGCTCTGAAAGGGCAATATTTTCACGGCCTTCCCCATTTCTTTCAGATTTAAGAAAACACAGCGGTAAGCACACTCTTGCAAAGGACAGTGAAGACGCACCTTGCTTTCGCTCTCATTGGACAGGATTTCCAGGGCTTCCAGGTGTGACAACCCTTGGTACTCATCAAACAGCATCCCGTAGTGCGCAGTCCTCTCCACTGTGAGCTGCTGCGCTAGTCTCTGCTTCTCCTTCTCCTTGGCTTCCCTTAGCATCTGCAGAAACACAGATGTCCAGCAGACCCGGGTGAGCAGCTTCCTGTGTGGGGCACGGGGGCGGGGGGTGGGGTGGAGGAGGGTGGCGGGGGGGCTGGCTTTGTAACTGGGAAAGGTAGGTTTGGGCCACTTTGGAATTTCTAGAAAGGTATTTTTTGGCTGATATCATGGATAATTTTTACATAATATTCCATTTTGAATTTTATACTTTCATTATGTGGAGAACAAAAATAAGCAGAGCTTCTATGTCAGGGAATAAGAAATTGGAAAGGACCTCACCAAAAGCTTCACTGTGGTTCCCACTTAAGTATTTCCTACATGTGGTCAATTTTCTTACTCTATATTGTTCACATTTTCTATAATGAGCAAATTTTAAGCACACTTGGGAAGTCTAATCTTTTGTGACAGGATTAAATGCAAATTCTACACCTACACAGACTTCCACACACAAATAAGATGGTCTAATCTTCTGTTACATTATCTTAAAACTTTATTTAATGAAAAGAATTAAAAACTCAATGGATTTATCACCAGATACTGAATATAAATAATCTAACAGATGCTCAGACAGGTCTTCAGAAGTATGGCTGAGTTGAATTCCTGTTCACATTAACAACATTTTAGCAGTTATTATTCTGTTGTTTAAATAAGGACAACAAAATGAACACAAGTCTATCAGTCAGACCTAATTTTGTGTGCTTGCCTTCTTGGATTCTAAGCAGCTTTAATTTGACTTCTCATTAAGTTTACTGGGGCATTAAGTTTATAGTGTCCTTTAATACCTGTGGTGAGCACCATAAATACTCTGGCCAACATCACAAGGACACAGGGAAGATCACTCAAGAGTAGAGCCTGGTGTTTATCTCATGCCAAGAAAACAATCAGCCTCCTTCTCCTTTTGGGTTTTTTAAGTTGTTAGCTAAGAACCCACTGGGCTGCAGAAAGATTTCTCTCTCTTGTCTATCTTTAAGACTAAATTAGTATAGCTCTGAATTTCAATGTCTCCAAAACAACCTAATGAAGTTTTCTTCGGGAAATTTTAACACTTGCAATAAAACTCAACTACCCACATTGATCTCGGGGCCTGGTGGTGAGAACATAAAAAGCAAAATGATTCTGGGATTGCTTCCTTTCTACACCAACTTCCATCTCTAAATCTATGCTGTGGGACTGAGGGAAGAAGAGATAAAATGGAAAGTAAAGGGGAAACATCACTCCAGAGTGATTAGGATTCACTCAAAAAGCAGAGGGTGGAATCAGAAGAAGGCTGGCTCTATTTTTCCCTCTGGAAAACAAATGGAGATGGGTTTAAAGAGCAAGGGGGAATTCTTGCGTGGAATGATTCTTGCCACGGGGAAGCCAGGAGGCTTCAATCAGTGGAAACCAAGGGCCAGGGAGTCCCGTGTTATTTAGAGAATGTTTCCTGGAGTGCTGGGGTTGACTGTCACAAATTTAGACATTGCATGTGTGAACCTTCCAGGGTTCTATGGTCACAGCTTCTGCTATAGTTTGGATCTGAAGCATTTCCCAAAGGCTCCTGTGTTGAAGGCCATGGAGGTGGGCCTAGTGGAAGGAAGTGAAGCCAGTGGGGGCAGGCCCTCGGAGGAGCTACTGGACCCCCCCACTTCTCCCATTGCTTCTTGGCTGTGCGAGGTGAGCAGCATCCACACCACATCCTCCTGCAACGAGGTGCTGCCCAGAACAATGAACTAGCTACTATGGACAGGAACCCTGAACCTCTGAAACCATAAGCTAATAGGATCCTTTCTCCTATTTATTCATTTAGCAGTACTGGGGATTGAACCTAGGACCTTTGCTTTGAACTATAACCCCAGCTCTTTTTTATATTCTGTATTTGAGACAGGGTCTTGCCCAGCTTGGGCTCAAACTCTTTTTGTCTGTCTCAGGTATTCTGTCACAGTATCAGAAAGCTAACTGACACAGTTTCTCTGATGTGTAAGGGAAAAATATAACAGTTCCTTATCTCAGGTGACGGCAGCTTCCCTCATCTTTCCACTTGCTCCAAAGACCCTGGAGCCATTCCTGACACTCAGTTTACTTCATAACCCATAAGTACTGCATCAGAAATGTGAGAGGTTTTTAAATGATACCCAAGATCAGCCATTCCTCAGCACCTCGAGAGCCTCCACACCTTTCTGAGCACCTGTGTACTGTCTAGATTGCATCAACTGCTCCTTGGGATGGTGTGTGACTGAGGAGGAGGGTGGACCTCCTACTCCAAGAGCAGAAGGATCAGGGCCCCAGCTGCTGGCTTGGAAATCCAGCCTGTGGCCTCCCAGCCTCTTCTCTTTGAGTTACACAGCAACTAGGCATGGAGGTTGGCTTGTTCTTAGGAGGCTAGGACCTCTATATCCAGAAGATTCTTTTGAAAAAAAAAAACATAATAGTTGTAGAGATTTACCAGGCACAGTGAGATACTTTGATACCTGTGTGCAGTCTAATGATCAAATCAGGATCACTACATATCTATCCCCCAAAATATGTTTTGTTTCTTTGTATTAGGAACCTGAGAACTCTCTTCTCTTAGCTGTTTATAAAATCTGTTAGTTGTGGTAAACTGAGGTCCCCCTACTATTGTCAACAAACTTTGCTGGAAGGACTTTGCCAAGGCCTTGCCCAGCCTTCCTTGGGCAGCACATTTTCTGGACACCTCAGCTCTCTTCTCTTTTTCCTGCACTGGGATCAGACCTGAATCTTGGTCTCATAGTTTTCTTGGCCTTTCTGAGTCCCTGCCCACTTTCTTGCACATAAGCATCTTGCCTAGTGGCCCCTTGTGTATTTATTTCAGCCTATCTTGATGTCTATTTCTAGACGGAACTAGAGCGACACATCATCTAACCATCTCACTGCCCTCATCTCTCTTTCTTCCAAATCTATTTTCTTTTTGGCACCAGGGATCGAATTCACAACCTTGTGTTTTTGAAGCAAGCGCAGGAACCACTGAGCTAAATCCTTGGTCTCTCCCCGGTCTATTTTCAACACAATGATTACAACAATCTTTTTAAAGCAAAGTCATTTCTTGTCGTTCCTCTTCTGCAAATACTGGAACATTTTTTGTTAAAGGCAGAACTCAAGGTCCTTCACCAATGTGCTCTGTGGTCTGCCGTCACCTGAACTCCTCACCCCTCCGGCCTGTGCTTGACAGCTCCCATGTGGCTCACAGCCTTCGCATCACGTGACAGCCTTGCTGGCTCCGGTGCCGGCCAGACCTCCTATCTCACGGCCTTCGCTTGAGCTTCTCTCTCCCTGGAAGATGTTTCAATCAGGTGTCTGCAGCTCAGCCGTTTCTCCCTGTGTGTCTTTGCTCACTGTCATGATTTCCATGGTGTCTCCATTGTCCCCTCACCATCACAGTCACTTGCTGCTCCCTCCCATGTTCTTCCTGCTCTGCAGCACTCAATGGCCACTAAAACATGGGGTAATTTTTGTTGTCCCCTTCTCGCCCCCACAAGGAAAGCCCCTACTCTTTAAATACAGGTTTTCATTCATTTTGGCCATGAGAAACAATGCGTGGCCCAGCGGAGACACCAAAATGCATTTGTGAAATGAGCAAGTGAAGGATAAATACGAATTTACTGTCTGGAAGGAGGCAAAGTCAGTGATGTTCCCGTAAAGTCAGGAGGCCGCTCCGCTGTGCCCCCGAGGCCTGTGCCACACCTGCCACAGGGCTGAGATGTGCACAAACACCGCAGGCTGCTGGGTGGCTCCTTGGGGGCACGCTTCCCGGAGCAGTGCATCTTTAATAACAGACAGTGTGGATGTGGGTCAGGGTTGGTATCAGGTTCTCTTCCAAGAAATCCACTGATGGCCATCCAGTTAGTAAGTGGCACAGCTGGAATTTATACAGTGCCATAAAGAGATAAACCTTAAGAAATGATTGAATGGATGAGGCAAAACAGGAACAAAATGATTGTATGTTGCCATTTGGTTGGGATAGTGTGCTATCTGTCTGTATGTTCATGTACACACGTCTGTATACCCGCATTTCACCCACAGCTGCATCCCTGTTTGTCTGAGAACTGTTGGCACCACAGAAATTCTTAACGGTGGCTGTCTCCGTGAAGGCTCATGAGGCCCGGACAGGGGTGTATCAGAACTGAATTTTCATTTTCTTTTCTTTTGGCGTCATGTGAATTTGAACATGCGCTTTAAGTGACTTAATCAAAAAGAGAAATAAAGATCTATTTGATTTCTTGACTGAAAGAAGAAAAATGCGAAAGTAGATAGTCCAACCTGGGACAAGGAAACGGTTCTCTCCATGAGCGTCTTAGTCCGCTTGAACCCTGGGTCACTTTCCGCGAGGACATTCATGGTTTTCTTGCCGATGAATTCCAAAGCGTCAAGGCCTCCACTTAGGACGCTTTTGCCCTGCAGATGAGAGCACCACGTAAGATTAGTTTTTCTACATTTTGCTCTTTTGCAGCAGTCAGCAACTCCTAGATAACTGGCACTATCTTTAATATTAAAATCAATATAAAGTCACCATTTTTTCTCATCAGGAGATTTATCATCCACTTAATCTTATTTTCTTGTCTCTGGAAAATCAGCAGTCATATAATTTGTAGGGTATGTCGTGCTGTCAAAATAATGATACTTAGGAAAACTAAAGCACATTAGGGGTTAATTTGACTGGCTGTGGGCAGATGAATAGATATGTACGTAAGATATAAGATTAACAGACACAATTGCTGTTTTTGTTTTAAAAAATTTAAACCCAAGTAACAGAATTACTTGGATCAGTTTATTAAAATGTCAAGCACTCTTGCCAATTTAGGAAATTCTTTAATCTAGAAACCAGGAGTGTAGGGCCCTTGGGCTGGTGCAGGTGGCTCTTGTTTATTTTCAGAATCTGGCAAAAGCCACCGATAATTAATATGTTAATGAAATAAGACAGCTTGATTTCTATGTTCTGTTGTAGTTATCACACTTAAAATCCCACTGCCAAGTACTATTTCTTTTTTTAAAAAAACTAAAACAATTAAGAGTTATAAAGTCTGCTTAAAGGAATAGAACTATACATAGGTTCTAACTGTGTCATTGTGATTACATGCGCATTATTCTGTATTTTCCCCTATCTTACATGAAAATTATTTTATTTCTATATTATTATCTACATACATTTTTCAATCTTCATAATTACCATTTAAGTTGCAACATTCAACTTTACTGAATTAATATATTTTCTTAATCATTTCTATCTTGAACATTCAAACTTTTTTTTTCAGATATGGGAGCCAATCAATAATCAAGCTATAGAATAGATTTTAAAAATGCACAGCTGAGTGTGGGGGTACACTCATGGAACCCTAACATTCTGGAATGCTGAGACAGGAAAAGTGTAAGTTCAAGCTCATCCTTGGTAATTCAGTGACTTAGTGACACCTTATCTCAAAATAGAAAATAAAAAAATAATTTAAAAGGGCTGGAGATCAAGATAATTGGAAAGGCCTTGGGTTCTTTGAATGGATAATTTCTTAATGGGTAATTTGAATGGGTAATTTCTAATCCATTAGAAGGAAGAAAAGGAGGCAGATTTTATCAGTTAAAAAAGAAATAAAACCTTGGGCTGAGTGGTTTTGACGTCTGCCTAGCAAGCACAAGGTCCTGAGTTCAATTCCTGGTACCACAAAGCCCAGTTGTAATCCCCATACTCAGGAGGCAGAGGCAGGAGGATTGCTGTGAGTTTGAGGCTTGCCTGGGCTTCATAGTGAGTTTGGGGCAAGCCTGAACTATACAGTGAGATCTTGTTTCAAAAAAACTAAAAAAGAAAAGAAAGAAGAAAAAAAGAAAGAAACCTGGGCTAGTGGCGTGGCTAAGTTGTAGAGCACCTGCCTTTGTGCAAGGCCCTGACTCTGCACCACAAAACAAGAAAAAAATCTTCTATTTAAATGAAAGTAAGTAACAGAAAGAGAGAAGTAGGGACTGAGAGGCTAATTATAGCATTATTCAAGGAAAGGAGAGAGTTGGAATTAGACCATAGATATGGACAAGGAATGTGGATCATAGTTATCTGAAAACACTTGAGAAACATATTGAGCTATTTCCCTGGATGCATGACTGGTCCTTTTTTAAGTGAATGATTTTATTTACTTTTTAATTGAGGGTTAGAGAGATAGACTGTTCAGAAAAACAGCTGTTTCAGTCCTGCAGAGTATTCTCTTCCCCAGCCAGGAATTGTCCCAGTAGCAGCTGGAAAGGACAGTGTTAAATCAGGTTGGAAAATGTACTTTCTAAATAGCTCCTTTCTTTTAAACACAAACTGTATTTCATGTTGCCCTTATTATTTTGCTTCCAAGGTTACACCTACGCCGCAGCAGAAAGTATAACAAAAATCATAATCCAAAGTCATGAGCGAGGCCATCTTTTCTCTGATGTATCTAGGTCACTGGCAAACAGAGACATCAAAGGGAAGGAGACACAAGGGAAAACAGGAAGCAGCTTGCAACTCACAGTGTTCTGAACCACATTGCTGAGGGCAGAGAGCATCCCCCGAGAGCCAGAGCCCCCCGGAGAAGTGGGGGTGCTTCCTGCAGGGTTTTGATCTGTGACCACATCTGCAATGTGAAAAAAAGAATCCCGTTAGAGTTCATGTTGCTGAGTTGAATTTAGGAACCATCTACACGTGAACACAGTGAAAGGGAGCCAAGAACGTCCAAGGTCAGCACCATACTCACTATCAGCAACTCTGTTTTCAGCATCAGGTTGGGCGCCTTCGGAAGATCCAGAATGTACACTGTGAATTCGTAGTGTGGCCCCAGCTTTTTCTTTGACTGCTGTCAATCCATGACCTGTCAGAAATAAAGACAAGGTTGGTGTACATTAGGATCCATGGGCTGGGCTGGGTAAGTAGCTCAGGGGTGGAGTCCTTGCTTAGCACTTGGGAGGCCCTGGGTGATGATTAGAACAACAAAAAGAAGAGAGAAAAACCCATGACTTTCAAACTCTCTGGCTCATCTTACAGAATGATGCGAGGTTGCAGATGTTCCCCTTAATTTTGACTGAATAAAAGTAGTTAAAGCAGAGACTTGGTTGGTTGAGTGACCTTAAGAAGTTACCCTGTCTCTTCGTGAATATTTCTCGCTGAGTCTCTAAGAGGAGCAAGTAAGATAAACAAAGGGGTGACTGGATGATACAGTGAGTGTTTAAATATAAAAAGTGACACATGGCCGAGATGGGACAAGTATGTCTAAGGTGAGAGGAACTATTTTGAAAGATTGAATGGCAATGTGTTTTCTACTGTAATACATGCTAAAAGCATCTGGTATTTCTTATATATGTCCAGTGCTCATACATGTCCTCATATATCTAAAGTGCTCCCAGATGTTGTATTGTTGTCTTTTGCATCTCACAGTTTCTGGCTCTTAACCTGGATTTCAAACTCAAGATAATGTCTTTGAACGGTGTGCCTGTCTTACCCTGTCAGCCCTGTCTGTGCCTTACAGCACACGTCAATAAGGTTTTGGTTGATTGCAGGCTCAGCACATGGTAAATGATCAATTAATGCTGAACCTGAAATCCGCTGAGCCCCAGACCAGAGTTCTTCTAAGCGTCGTGACAGGTCTGAGCTAACATCCCCATATCAAGAGGCAAGTAGTGAAAATGAAAAAAGCCACCACAGCTAACAAATTGTCTTAGTAACGGTCCAAGTCAGGCTGAAGGGCACAGGTTTGACTTCATCTGAGCAGGGAGGGTACCTGTGCCTCTCAGAGCACACCTTTCCACTCATGAACAAAATCCAATGCTTGACTTGAAAGGGCAACTTTCTTGACTGTACCAGTATCTCTGGAGAGATTTTCCCCTCCTTGAGGTCTCATGATGGACCAGAGCCTTTTGAGTCCCAGCCCTGAGGAAGGAATGAACAGCCTCTGCCTGGTCCTAGTGTCTGCATCAGCTCTGACAGGACACAGCACGATGGCTGCACGACGGTGCTCACTCTGCCTCTGTACACGGGCCGAAAATTCAATTTCCCCAGAGGCCTCAAGTGGTTAAATACAAGGCCTCAGCAATGTTAAAGCAGGGGAAAGTCCCAAGTCACAGTAGGATTTAAGGGCTTAATAAAACCACAAAGGATCAGAATGCACTTCAAGTGGCCAGTTTTCTACATCTTAATCCACCCACACGGGTGGATCCTAAACCCAGGGTAAAATTTTACTTCTAACCTTATTCGTCAAAGAAATCTTAGTCCAAATAAAGCACTGCTACCAATTATATCCAGTGAAAATTACCTGTCACTGTATATTACCTAGAAACCTATGAGACGTAGGAAACACTATTTACAACTCTAATTACAAGTAGAAATAGGTCTATCCTTACATGCAGGTCATTAGACATAGTTCAAACTCATGACTGAGTTCCTGGAGAGAAAGAAACTGCTGTATCTAAGACTTGAATGAATTCTCTCTGGCTTCCAAGGACTTCCTAGCATTTCAGTGAGATCTTACTGAAGTTTCACATTTAAGTTATAGGACACGATCATCTCATTCATTTACATACTCAATTCACATTCCTTAATATTTTCAGAAAGCATATATATGTACTTTCAAAAGGGAAACCGTACGTCCAAATCTCAATCCACTGTTCTCATCAAGATTCCTGAGAGCTAAAATTAAAGAATAAACTTTGAGTTCGAGGAGGCTGGGAGGCACCATTTGCTTACGCCATCACTGTGCCTCCCTCCCTCCCTGGACCATTTCATAATTTAATTAACCTCATAGTCATTATCTTCTCTCTTACCTTCTCCACCCCTAATGACAGAAAAGATGTAGCCACAGAGACTCACAGAGGTAAACTAGCTCACCAGCACTGCACATGACTGGTTCTCTGCAGTAATAACAGCTTCTCACTATTTCAGAGGACAAATGGCCTTGAATATTTGTATATAATCTGCTTCTGGGGAAGGGGAAATCAGTCTGTTCATGGAAGGAAATAACATTTTTTATGTGTACAGATGTGCAGTGTTTGTTTAACAGACAGGAAAATAGAATGCTATGACAACAATATTTGCCAATTAACACTTATTTTTCTAAATGTTTTTCTTAGCAAAATAAAAGTATTTCATTGTATTCTACTAGAAATATTAAGTTAAGCTTTGTCATTTTTTATAGCTAAGATTTGGACACTATTACCACACCCTATTTTGAAGAGTAACTTCTAAAACTTTACTTAGTGTGACATCTAGTGCTCAGAACAAGGAAATAGTAATGTGGAGTCAGGGAAACTTCTCACTGGGAGTGATTCATTTCCTTGGGTCCTACAAGTAGGATAAAAATAATAAATATGAGTAACACTCCAGGGTACAGTTCATGAAGTTCCTTCATGTTATTGCAAAGCTTAAGTACCCTCAGAAAATGAAACCCTAGTCCTTCAAGAAACCTTTATTCCTTTATGGACTAAAGATGAAGTAGCTTCTCTTTTTCAAGCAGTAATATACATAGTACTGCAAAGAAGTATAAGACAAATGTTGTATAAATGCTATAATGCTGCAGCATTTAAAAAAAATGTTAAGTGGTTGGCTAATGTTTTATTTCTCACCCTCACTCTAAGGGAAAATGGCCTAACTCAGGAGTCTGGAGTCTTGTGGAGGAACTCTGATTGTACTGTGTATTAGCTGTGCAGTGTTGGTGAGCCAGTTTACCTCTGTGAGTCTCTGTGGCTACATCTTTTCTGAAAAGATTGTAACATCTGTTTTCCAGGGGTTCCCAAGTGAAACCTTAGTTATAGGTTTATTGAGTACTTACTGTGTTTCAGGCTATACACTAAACATTTTTAGTGTAAATTATTCCATTTAATCTTCTCAACAACCTCTTGAAGTCAGGGATATTATTACTTATGTCCATTCCACAGCTAGCAGCACTGAGACCTCCTGAGATGAAATTACTTATTAAAGGTCTCACAACTAGTGACAGAGGCAAGAGTCCAGCCTAGGCTTCGTGTATAATCACTATGTCATACTGAGAAAGTTTTATGTGTCATTTAAGTCTTGTTTCTACAATGTTTTGGAAATCAGATCCTTGTTCAGGAGCATTCTTATTTTTAAAACACTGTTTTATTCTAAAACGAACTTGGCTCACCTTCCCTTGGGTATAGAGCAAGAGCAAGGTCACTCTCTTGTGAAACACTGGGCTGGCCCTGTCCCTCTCAGCCCTGCCTTGGAGGACAGAGCTTGATGTTTTAGGACCATCACTGTGTTGTGTAGGCTGAGTAGTGCGATCTTATCCATTAGGTCAGTTTCCTCTTGAAAAAGACATTATTACCTCACTAAGATCTCATGTTGTTAGTTCTAACAAGATCAAAGACTCACCGCAGGGAAAGATGAAATAATTTGCTGGTGGTGGAAGTTTCTCTCTACCCAAGAGACAAACGGAAGAAAGCAGTTCTCCACAGCCACCTGGATGACTGGGTAGCTTCATGCACATTTTCTATTGGGCCCACTCACTAATGGATTCCAAAGCCAACTCTTTAGGAGAGTGCTCCCCCCTCATAGCTGCTTATATTTACTCTCAATTTTTTTTTGTAGTAAAATGTACAAAATATAAAATTTACCAATTTGATTGTTCTTAAACATACAGTTTCGTGATTCCAAAAACATTCATAAGGTTTGGCCACTGTCACCACTATCCATCCTCAGAATTCCCCTGTATCATATAAAGCTGAAAGTCTGTGCCTCTTAGATAGGAACTGCCCATTCCCCTCTCCTACCAGTCCTGGGGACCAGCGTTCTACTTTGTGTATCTGTGATTTCGTGAGGTCCATCCACAATCACAGAACACAAATATTGTTCAGTTCCATCAGTACCTCATATAAGTAAATTGTATAGTATTTTTCTTTTTGTGACTGTCTGGTTTTACTTAGCATAATGTCTACAAGGTTCATCAATATCTAGCACATGCCAACCAGAATCTCCTTCCTTCTTAAGACTGCACGATGTTGGGGCTAGGGATTTAGCTCAGTGGTTCTGGTGCCTGCCTTGCAAGTGCAAGGGCCGGGTTTGATCCCTGATAACCACATACAATAATGCTGGGCATGGGGACTCACACCCACCAGCAGCAGAAACACATACCACAATGCCAGGCATGGTGGCTCACACCTATAATCCCAGCACTTGGGAGGCAGAGGCAGGAGGATTGCTGTGAGTTCAAGGCTGAGCTCAGGGCCAGCCTGAACTACAAAAGTGTGACCCTATTAAAAAACAAATTGCATTATGTTGAACACCATATTTTGTGTATAGATTCATCTGAGGATGGGTGTTTGAACTGCTTCCATGTGTTAGCTATTGTGACTAGTGGCGCTGTGAATATGGGAGTAACAAACATCTCCTGAAGATATTATTTTCAATTTTTGGGTTAGACATCTAACAGTGGAATTGCTGGATTATATAGTAATTATATTTTTAAGTTATTCAGGAGCTTCCATACTGTTTTCTATAGTGGATATAATATTATACTTTCCCTAGTGGCACCCATGGATCCCTAATTACTTACTATCCTCACTACACTTATTTTCATTTTTTAAAAGAATAATAGTCACGGTGCAAAGTGTTATCTCATTGTGGGTTTGATTTGCTGTTCTCCAATGATTAATGTGCTTATTTTAAAAATAATAACATTTATAATTTTTATAAATATTATAGAAACCCACACAACAGAAGGCAGACTAGACTTTTTCTGTCCGCACCTACACACTTATATAGGACCATAGAAATAAGATCTGGAAAGAATTATTGGCTTTAAAAAAAAAGAAAGAAAATTGAAAATTAGAAATTAACATTTATATCAATATATTAAAATGCAATATTATGTCTACTGTCATTTGAACTTGACTCAGATGTATAATTTATATATATATTATAATTATATATGTATATAATATATATAATAATTAATATATATATGAACTTGACTCAGATGTATAATTTATATATATATATTATAATTATATATATAATATATATAATAATTAATATATATATACATATATATATATTTTTTTTTGAGACAGGGTCTTGCTTTTTGTGGTTCAGGCTGGCCCTGAGCTCAGCCTCAAACTCACATCATGGCAGTCCTCCTGCCTCTGCCTTCCGAGTGCTGGGATTACAGGCGTGAGCCACCATGCCTGGCACTGTGGTATGTTGTACTGGTTGCTGCTGGGCGTGAGTCTCCATACCCAGTATGGTATGTGGTTACCGGGGATCGAATCTGGGTCCTTACACTTGCACAACAGGCGTTGGAACCACCGAGCTAACTCTTCAGCCCATGTATAAATAATATTTAATAAAGGGTCATAGGCTCAATTTCATATATTTCCTGTGAATGGGAATATCAATAGAAATCTTCAAAATAAGAAGTGCTTGGAGCTTTTAAAAGACTTTTAAGTAGGTCTTTCTCTTCAATCCCTTCTTATAAAAATAAAAAAGAATGTATCTCTTTTAATCTCCTTTAAGGAAAAAAAAACAAAGACATGTCTCCATACAAGTGCTCTGCACCAGGCCACACACAGTGGAAAGCTTGGCACAGACCACCATTCTACTTTGTGTCGCTGTGATTTTTCGAGGTCCATCCAAGATCACAGGCACACAAGTACTGTGGGGGGGGGGAGTGGGGGGGATGTGCTCTATAGAACGCTTCCCTTGGAATTACCCTTGGGCAAGGGAGTTGAGTTCCCAGACTAAACTGCAATGACTGGTCAGTGGGGGCAGTTAGTGATACAAAAGGTCTATCCTGTGTGCTAAAGGCATCATCTCTGAAGTCATCCCAAACCCCAAGCTTCCGTAGAATAGGCTGTGCTCTCTGCTGCAGGTGGTGATGCTCCCTTGGTCCGGTTCTGCCTCCCAGCCCGTTGCTGTTTTTCTGAGAGTTCCTCACAGTGAAACCCCAGCACATCACCTCTGCCTCAGTCACTGTTCTGAGAAACCTTGGAACTGTGATCTATTGATTTTTTTTTTTTTTTACTGGTTGCAGAGCATTCCATTGGATGGATAGATTAGGTTTTAAAAGCTCTTTATAGATAGATACTTCGGTTGCTTTGAATTTCTCCTCTGTGGTGAACTCCCTCACTTTCTTCAGGTCTTAATTCAAACACCACCCACCAATGTCCGCCCTCACCTCTTTAAAACTAAACGGCACTCCTGACCTTTCTTTCCGGTTGTGCTTTGTATGTTTTATAGATTAGCACCTTCTGCTCTCTCCATAGCTTTTGTGTTCGTTCCAGGTAGTCTTCATCATTTATCTTCTTCCACTAGCATGGAAGAGCTGTAAACTGGGGCTAGACCTTTGTCCCACTTACTGTTTTATCTCAAATGCCTACAATAGGCTTTTAATCTGAACATCCATGTGCATATATATTAATGAACTTTTACAAAAACGAAACTACGTGACAGCTAGGCTCAAAGCTGTGAACACTTAAAGCTTTACAGATAGTCCTTACTGCTCTTCTAAGAGTTTGTACCAATGTATATTACTCTTTGGGTGAGTTTTAGAAATGGAATAATTTTAAAATCTCAACTATGTTTTAGATTCTATCAATGAATTTAAGATGGTGGAGAGGAGTTATTTAGAAAATACATGGTTGATGTTGCCACCCACACTCAACTACAGCAAACTACACTATTGCCAACCCAACCCTATCGCCAGCCAACCCTCCCCTCGGAAAAGTTTCCCCTCTCACAGAGACGGCTGTAAGCCACTCTAATCAGATGCTCACACACCTTCAGGTTCAAAGTTGACAGGAAATTAACTGAGTGATAATATTTGCCTAGCATTCCAACAGAAATTCATGAACCCCTGAATGTTATCAAATGTAAAGAGGCGTGACAAACTTCAGGTACCGGTACCACCTTTTATATTTTTAAATGGTATTGGGAATCGAACTCAGGACCTTACACTTGCCAGCCAGGCATGGTTCACTGAGCTTAAAGCCTCACCTTTTTGTACCAACAACCCTCAAGAACTTTCACACCATTGGCAATGTCACCTTCTGAAACAAATCCATGTACAATTCAGAGAGACTTGCACAGTGAAGAGTCCTCACCGTGGTACCGTTCTGACAAGTTTGCCATCGTTGGTAAAAAAACAGTGTCATTATTTTTGACAGAGCTGGTAGAAGGGTCTCATTAAAATGTATAGAAGGAAAAAAAGAGTGCAACTTGGGACAGGATGGGAAAGAGAAATAATGGTAATTTTTAAAAAGTAAATATACGATCAGACACATCCCACAGACACCAGCAGCTAACCTCAGGTGCTCTTACATGAGGTGGTTAGACTCATAAATCTGTCAGAACTGAGATTTCACATAAACACATGGGCCTTCAGTTAAACCTAGAAATAGACTGCTCTATCCTGTCTATTCTGAGGCTTTGCTTAGGGATCCTTGTATACGCTCCAGCAAAGCCAATAACCGTTTTGATTACTCACCTGTCACTCTAGGCATAGCAATACATTTTCAGAATAAGTTAGATCTATAAGATGCTTTAGGAAATCATAAAACGGTTGTCACAACAGCACACTGAAATTATCTTCAAAAATTTCCTTTCAGTTTTTCTACCTTTTTGACATATCCATCTCTAGTTTCTGCCTGGAATAATAAAGATTTTTACTGTATTTTATAAACCTGTCCAAAGGCATAGATGCCGCTACTGTGGGAATGAGTGATGAGAGGGGGCTATGGATGATCCAAACCTCAGAGAAAAGGCCTCTCTGAGAAGAACTGTGAGCTGAGAAATAGTTGATTTTGCATATACAGTGGGCACGGCAGGTCCCTTCCCTTAACCTTCAGGTCAAAGTAAGAGGCAAAAGCCAAGCGATGAAAGCGCAACATAGCAAAATGCCAATCATGTTTCTGTTTTCTTCCACTTGGCACCGTGGTTACAAATAACTATTTCTCTCTGCAGCCACTGAATATGGATTCAAATTCTGGAAGTTGGAAGAGGCCTAAGAATTTTTAAATTACTCCACATCTCTAAGTTATTCCTCTAGGATTAACTCATAACGGCATGGAACTCAGGTATGTTCCTGTTGCATTCACGGACAAGTCGTGACGAACAATTTCTGTGCCCACTTTTTCAAGGTTTGTCTGAAGAGACAGATTGTGTATATTTCAAAATTCCCATGATCTTCCTCTCATGCCCTTTGCCATGGTGGATGCCAATAAGAGAAAATGCCAAGGTTCACTCCCTTTTCAAAATTCCAGCATATAGCCAGAGCTGTAAAAAGATGGAGTTTCTTGAATTGCTAGGGCATTTCAACAGCAAAGGAGGATTTCAACAAAAGAGAAAGTACGGTAGGCTATATTGAGCCCCCCCCCCCAATCTCTTATCCAGATGCACGATCTCCATAGAACCCCCTCCCCACTGGGTGTGTGCAGGACACTGGGTGTGTGCAGGACTACAGGGGGCTTCACTCCTGTGAAGGTCACATTACGTGGTGGAGGCAAATGGTTTTTTGAAAGATGTAATTATGGTTTCCTCATTGTTGCACTAGTCAGAGATATCCTCAGTAGGCCTGAACTACTCAGATGAGTTAAAACAGGAGTGACTTCAGCCTAAAAGTTGAGATTTTGTTTTGTTTTGTTTTTCGAGACAGAGTCTCTCTCACTAGGTAGTTACGGCTGGCCTTGAATTCATTATTTGGCACAAGTTGAGCTGGAACTTGCAGGAGTCCTCCTGCCACAGCCTTTGGAGTACTGGGATTGCAGATGTACACCACCATGCTTGGCTAAGGGTAGAGATTTGAAGCATGAGAAAGATTACCCTCCTGGTTTTGCAGAAGAACCTATAGCAGATTCTAAAAGCTGAGAGTGACCCTGGGCCAATGCCAGGAAGGAAAAGTGGAGCTCAGTCCTGTAGAGGAGTTGAGTTCTGCCAAACATCTGATTAAGCCTGAAGGATGCCTCCTTCAAAGGGGCGGTGTCGGCTAAGAACAGTTCCTGGCCTCAGCCTCTGTCTGGAGCTCTCCTCACTGTACCACCCCAACTGACAAGGTCAAGTTGCCATGCTACTGCTGGCTATGGCAAATGTTAGATGCACAGACAGCTGACGACACCTGGACTTTAGCACAGAAAGGGAGCAGCCGCTATACTTGGACTTTTAGCCTGGGGAAACTGTAAAACAATCAGTTTGTTGTTTTAACCCTTTAGATTTGTGGTGACTTCTTTTTTTTTTTTTTTTTGAGACAGGGTCTCGCTGTGTGTTTCAGGCTGGCCCTGCGCTCAGCCTCAAACTCACATCACAGCAATCCTCCTGCCTCTGCCTCCCGAGTGCTGGGATTACAGGCGTGAGCCACTACACCTGGCACTGTGGTATGTGGTACTGGTTGCTGCTGGGGTGAGTCTCCATGCCCAGTATTGTTATGTGGATACTGGGGATTGAACCCGGGTCCTTGCGCTTGCAAGACAGGCACCAGAACCACTGAGCTATATCCCCAGCCCCATTGTGGTGACTTCTTAATAGCAATAGAAACTAATGTGAAGGTAACTGAAATTCATTCTGATATTGTATGTACAAATGTCAGGAAATCCCAGAGAAAATTCATCTTCATCATTTGCAGGCAGGAACATGGCACTAGTGCCTGGCACTATGATCCCGCTGGCCAGTGAGCAGTGGACCCTTTACCCTCTTCTGGATCAAGCACTATAGAGAGCCAGACATTTATGAAGATGCAACAGTTCCAAAACTTAGTACTTAATCAACTTCATGGTGCCTCAGACACAGGGAAACTTCAGGAGAAAACCACACACGAGCCCAGGCTGCAAATTAAGATGGTGACTTCAAATCAAGCCCAAGGTGCCTGGCAGTACGGAGCAGGACTTCCCATAAATCCCACCCTGGCCTTCATGCAGCAAAGTCAACATCATTATCAGTTGTGTCTGAACCAGGTCACAATCTGGGGGGCCTGGAACACAATCTACCAGAACCAAGGTGCCCCTGTGCCAGGGTCAGATAAAATCTTATAAAGGTTCAGCAAAGCCTAGAGTCAGTGAATAAGCACAGCTGCTTACTAATGAGAAGTAAAAGGGCAAACAGGGTGACCAGCTGGGCCTAGAGCTGTTACAGGCCGGCTCACCTTCAGGTGTGCACGGCAAGCACCTGCACTGCTACCCACCAGGCAGATGATTTCTCCGCTTGCTGTGGGGAAATTGCACACTGGAAATCTAATGAGAAAGCAAATCCTCCAGCTCTGACAGAAGCTTTGGAAGCACCACTCAGTATGAAGGAGCAGTTTGAGAACCGTCATACCTGGCAGCATCAGGACATTCTCTGCTTTAGGATAAAAGCCACGAAGAGCACTGTATCATTTTGATGAGCCTCTTATTTATCTTGAACTACTCCAATTTTTAAAGACTCCTTATTTTTAGACTTTGGTTCCAGAAGCAAATCACTCCTATTTTGAAGTACACTAAAAGCTCAAACATTTTTCCAGGGAAGGAGCAGGTGCACAGGTGTGGGCCTGCACCCTTGTAAGCTGTTCTCAGAAAACAAAAGATGCTCTTTTCACTTTGATCTGGTTAATTCTGTCACCTGTGTATGTGGCATCCAAGATATCCCCAGCTCTTCAGTTAGTAATAAAGATAATCGGCCCTCCAGACTCTCACCAAAGAGGCAGCATTTATTTTACCCTGTCTGCTTCCTGCTAGATCTTTCCTGATAAAACTGAACGTGACAGTGAGATATGTCAGCAGGGGGCGCACAATCTATCTATTCTTCTTGGCAGTCTAAGCCCATCATGGTAGAGATCTGGTCCTGAAACTCCTGAGACTGTGGTCACTGGGCTGAGGCGGAAGACTTCAACACCTTCTTGCCCTCCTAGGTTCAGGGGCAACTATGAACTGGACCAATCCCTGGCTCATCACAAGATCCTCATGGCTTGAGTTACACCTTGAGAATGAATACCTAAGGTAGCCTCAAAGCCATGGTCTCAAAGCCATGTCCAGGAGCCTTCCCTGCCCTTCTCCTAACCTTCCACCTTCAAGATGAAATGCCTTTCCTAAGTTATGTTACATTTGATATTGTGCCTTTAGTTCTATGAAGAGTGGGTGTGACAGGAGAGTTGGGGATGTGGCTCAGTGGTAGAGCGCTCACCTAGCCTGAGTGAGGCCCTGGACTTCATCCCTAGTACAGAGTTACCCTGAAAAACTTGCCCTGACAAAGACATTGGCTATTATACTTTCTCTTTGAATTACAATGAATACAGGAAATTTCTTTAACAATTTGAGACCAGAAAATAGATTTATTTAGATATACTAAGTTTTATCATTCAGTGATAAATTAATAATGTACTCGTAGCCAGTAAACTGACAGTTCACATCATTGCTCAAGTACCTACTCTATTACCCTTGAGATATTTGTAATATATATTTGTTCCATCTGTATATTTTGTTCCTTTTGTATTTTAATGTGTGGCTGATAAAATGATTATCAAGATATCTCAAATTTGTTTAAAAAGTACATAAATTTTACATTTAAAAATACTCAACTAGGATGATAATTCCAAAGTTATAAGAATATATTATAAAAGCTCAACTTTTACATGTTAAAAGACAATAAAATATAGTGTTTAAAAGTCATTGTACTAGTTTACATTCCCACTAACAATGTAGAAGAGTTCCTTTTTCTGACATCCTTGCCAGGTTTTGTAAATAACAAATAAATAACAAATCCAAATAAATTTGACCTTTTTTTGGACGATGGCCATTCTTTCTGAGCCAAGCTGGGATCTTAATGCAGTTTCAATGTGCATTTCTCTAACGGCCAGTGATGCTGAATGAAGATTTTTTTTTTTTTCATGTTTATTGGCCATTTCTACTGTTTTCGGAGAAGCCTCTATTCATTTCAGTTGCCTTATTTTTGATTGAGTCTGTTTTCAGAAGGATCATTCTTGGTGCTTTTGTTCATTAAAAAGAAAGTCTTGTCCTTTTGTTTGTTTCTTCTTTGTCAGAGAGACTCCTTTTTTATGACCTGTACTGAGGAACATCTCAGCCAGTCTTACGAGGTCATGATATACACTGTATTGAGAATGCTTATTCTCTTATTATTAACTCCAGCCTAGACATTCTTGACTCTGGACAAGGTCTTAGTATCTCTATGATTCAGCTCACTCTGTGTAAAATGGAGAAAACAAGAATACCTCCCAACTGGGTTATTTTGAGGAGCAAATCCATTAAAACACACGAAGCATGTAGATGAGTAAACATTGCGAAGGGCTGGCTCATGGCTAGTGTGGAACTCCACCACTACATGGTACAATCACAATGTCACATCATGTCAGGTTTCTGAACTTTGTTCCGGCGCAACAGCTCATGCTTACCCACGGTGGCAGACGCAGACGACAGCAGAGATTTGCCCCACGAGCCCCAGCCGGCCCATCCTCCTCCCTGTGGAGGGGAATCCACAGCCTGTGGAGAGATAGATCAGCAGCGGTCAGCAATTCGGCTTATCCCTGAATGGAAAAACATCCACGGGTTTGAAACAAAGAGAAAGTTGGAAAAAATCAACAACAGCTATTTCTCACTGGCTTACAGTTTACAGAGGTAATGAAAGAATGTCTTGACCTGCATCACAGTGTGTTCTTTGGAATTGAACAGATTAATGGAGGTGTTTGCTCTGAGGGTTGGGTTTCTAATGAGAAGGAAGCCTCACTTCTCTCATCATCTGATAGGCAGGACTTTGCCTAAATGTTCGGAATTGGGACTGCAGGCTGCTTCAGTGTGAGCTGCTGCTGGATTAGGAGGTGGAAGGTCAGGCTCGGTGGCCTCACCCATCTTCCCACAGTGCCCTGGGGCAGAAGAGAAAGCAGGCTGAGGAGAGTGAAGGGGATGTGCTCAGAGAGGCTTCTGTGATTTCAGAGGGCTTCTCTCCCCTCACTTTCTATCCCTCCTGGGACCCTACTGCACTCCTATGTTTGGGTTCTGTAGGATTTTCTCTTATTTTTCCTCATTCTTTAAAAACAAAAACACATTTTGATCACTGCTAATCCTGGTAAAAATAGCATATATTCTAATCTTCCAGGAGGCTGACGAGGAGGGTGCCGGAGCTCAAGGCCATTCTGGCTACACTGGGAGTACAAGGCCAATCTGGACTACATGGTAAGATCCTGTCTCAAAAAACAGAAACAGAAACAAAAACAAAACAAAAGTTTTGTTCACTGGTGTATAGCCAGAGCCTAGAAGAGTGTCTGGAATATGTCCTAATAAGTATTTGTTGGACAAGTACCAAAATCTATTTTTTAGTTGCTGTTGCTTGCAACCAGTGATTTCTGACTCAATGAATGGAACCATAGCCTTCTCTTACTGTCTCAGAACATATTCTAGGAAACAGGACAAGAATAAATACTTTAGGAGTTAACTGTGCAGACAGCCACAGCTTTCTACTCAAAGAAAGAGAGAAGAAAGTCAAAGCAGGTGTGGGAAATTCCTACTCAGCTTCTAAATTCTATACCTTTGACCCAAGGCTGGTCTATCAACCATCCTCAGCTACCTCCTCCTTTTGTCTTCTGTCCCGGCAGGTAACTGGTCATGTGAAATAGATTTGTGCTCACTACATACAAATGGGAGAGTTCTTGCCTCCATGATAAATTAACTGTCACAGTTAATGTCAATCCTTTGCTCTCACTCCTTCCTGCCCTGAGTGTAGGCACAATGTTTGAGATGGCTGGGAAAATCCAAGGATCAAGAGTTGCTGGTCCTGGCACTGTTAAAGTACTAAAACAAAGTGATTAGCTATTTATGTCTCCATCCCACAAAGTGAGAAAAACAAATTGCTATTTTGTATGTGACTCTATGTTGTATTTTAGTTTCCTGTAACTAAATGCATTCCTAATTGATAAACCTAGTAAAAACTAGACACCTTCTGTTAGTAAAGACCAATGGGGAAGAGAAACGGTTATGGCATGCAACTGCCTGGGCTTGAGTTGTTTTGGGTAATAAATTACTCAAGTTCTCTTAATCCTTCATTGCAAAATGCAAGCTATGGTAGCACAAGAATTATAACCAGCAACTACACAGGTATCGGGAAAATTAACCTAAGTAATTGATATGAAGTTGTGAACACACTGCTTTGCAGATCATAAATACCCCATGAGAGTAGAGTGCTACTCAGCCATAAAGAAAGTTAAACTTGAGACATTTATAGCTAAATGGGCATACTCTGAGGTCATATTTATAAAGTGAAATAAATAGGGCGCCTACGTTTAAGCAACAAATTGTTTCTCTGGTGTGAATGAAGGTCTAAAATGTATAATAGATATGTAAAACAGGAAAATGTTCAAAGGGGGAGGAAAACTAGAAAGAGGGAGACAGGAGGAAGGAAAGAAATAATTAGAGGTGAGAAGGAAAACTGAAGCAAAGCTCTTGTGTATGGGAGGTGGAGGTGTTGAAGGGTGGGCAGGGGAACGGGAAAAAATAACAATCAAAATGTACCGTGTACAGGTCCAAATTCTCAAAGATGAATGTGATCATAAGTTCTACCTAAAATGTACCAATAAACTCAACTAATAAATATTCCATGAATGTTAGCTAGTAATAGTAATGAGAAATTACATTTTTAAGGCTAAGAAGCAAAAAGGTTTCAAAGGTGTCATTTTCCCCTCAATCTGGGAACAGTGAGAAGCTTGCTAATGTGAACCAAGACACTCGTGACTCATGACTGTTGGCTTTCATCTTTGGTGTCTGCAGTGATCTACGTCACTTCGGCAATGGGAGCCAGCAGCAGTTTTATACCATCACGGAGACAGATGTAAGCTGATGATTAATATCATTCTTTCATGGGATAAATTGCTACTTGTGATTAGGCAGAGTTAATACACTTAGGGGTGACAGATTCTAACTCAGATTAACAGTACTTAATATGCTCTGACAGCTGGTAATTGACTAGCAAATGGAAATAAATGTTAAATGAGTCTAGAACTTTTTGCTGCATAATAAACGATTCCTTCAATTGCTTTATTAATGAAGTTCTTTGACAGTGAGCTCAGATTTGATCAGCTACAAAGAACATTTGTTACCAATGGAGGTAACAAATGTTACCTTCATTTAGTCAAGGGACTAAATGAATATATTTACTTTAAAATATATAAACTAAATATAAATTATAAATATATGTAATCATGAATAGTTTCCACTTTAAATGGGCTTAACGTCACCTACTTTTCAAACCATACAATAGGCAGCATAGATCAACTCAAATCTCCCACTATCAAATCTATTTTAACACTTCTTTTCTCACCTCCCATGTAACTCCCACCTTTTTTAACAGATAACTTCATGTTCTAACTTACAGAGAAAACAGAAGCCAACAGATAAAAACTGCCTCAACCTCCTTCTTCCTCCCTGTACACTCTCAGAGGAACGAAATCATATTGTAACAGTAAATCAGATGTAGATTAATCAAGGATATCCAAAAGTCACCCGGAGATCATGTGAATGTCTACAACCAGGGAGTGGTCCTACAAACATTAAAGAATGTGGGATTCTATCAAGTTCAACGTTTTTTAAATAGAAAAGATATTTACATAGCAACGGTCCCATTTAAAGGTCTTTATCACTAAATATAAAATATTTTTACTGGGGTTGGGGGTTTTTGTTCAGTGGTGAAATGTTTGCTATGATGCAATTTGGCTTGTTCCCTAGCAAAATAATAATTTTATTTATTTTAGGCTTTTAGGCTTCAAAGGTATAGTTAGAAAAAATTACAACTCTCAGAATTCCATTAAATTCAAAGGCCATTAATGCTTAGATGGAACATATATAGTCTCATAAATTTGGATTGCCCTGTTTCATAGGAGGTGAGGAATCAGGTACAGCATGTATCTCATATCCAGGAATGTGGCCAGTAGGACCTAGGAGACCAAACCTTTTTTAAGTCGTGTAACTCCTGATATTGCCACTCTAAAACAGGGCCCAGGATGACTGTAGGGAGGATGTCATTTGCTCTGGACACCTGCAGCTCTATCAAACTCTCTGGCTGAAAACAGCTTCAGTTATTTCCAAGTAATTTTCTTTCTTGGTGAGTGTACATCACTCAGCTATAAGGAAAAGTTAAAGATTAAATGTAGAAAGATATAAAGCATTAGAACCATGTTATTAATATTTTTGTGCACATTTGGTTTCTGTCCTGTTAATATTTATGGACTTTGACCTATTAGTATGACAGGCTCTGAAAACCAATTGAAATATGTAACTGAATTATTAGACTTTTGATTTTAAGCTAAACTTGTCCTAGGTTTATACATACTATTACAACATTTAAGAGGACTTTAAGCCTGCTCTATAAATTTAATAGTTTCATAACACTTATTAAGTAGCAAGAAGGTTTTGTATAAGGGGATAAATGAGGTACTTAAAAAGGGAATAGAATATATCACACTTAAATGTTGTTTAAACTACATGAATGTGTTTGAATTGGTAGAAAGCGCCAAACATTAATCATATGCCCTAGAAAGTGATTATTCAAGTTTGCCGGATTTCTAAATAGAGCAAGATTTGTGAGAGGAACATAAAGCCTAAGGAAGAACTGAGTTTTTGAATTTGTAACCTTAGTACACTGAACATTAATTGCTTAAATCAAAGGAAATCTGAGATTTTTTTTTCAGTCACAAAACACACACTGGCCCATGTCAAAATGCCATCTAACATAAATCTAACTGTACTACACCCGACTCACAATTACTTCCTCCTTTGATTACCATGGAAATAGTTATGTGTTCTTCTTAGTCACTACTATCACTTCCATACCCCGCCTCTAGACATGGTAACCTCTCTCCTGGCTTTTCACCCTTTTCTCTTTTGAGCTACTTCCTACAGTTAACCATATATGCAATTTCTCCACCTCAACATGAAGAAGTAAAAATCACAGGGACAGAGTGTTTCTTTCTGTCATGCTTGGCCTGAGACCTCCACAGCAAACACGTTGTTCTTGATAAACAACAGGTTACTAGGACAGATGGCCATAAAGAAAATTTAGGACTGAGTATACAGCCTCCCAGGCGCCAAGGAGTCCAGTGATTGTCTGCATACCTGCACTGATGGTCGTTAGACCCTAAGTCATAAACTTTCCTTATGATCATAGCCCCTTTCCTAACAGGAGATAAACTTAGTTTTCTCTCCCAGCCGGTTGTTGATAGATTTCTCTCGATGTCAGCCCATCCACACAGATGAAATAAATTCAACTTCCCAGCTAGCTGATGGAATCTGTCCCCGATTTCAGTCCCTGTTTGCATCCGGAGAGGAATAAAGCTTTTTCTCACAAAGCCTGTGTCTGAGTGGTCTCACACGCCATTTATAACACTCCGCTGAGTCTAGTGTCTGCTCCATGTCTTTCTTCTTTGCCTCTTAAAATTAGGGCGTGTACCTTCTGTTTCCACTGCCCTTTTTACTCCTCATCCACCACAGCATGACTACTGCTATCACTAAATGAAGCTCTTTTCATCAAGGAAGCCATGGCTTCCTTGCTGTCAAAGCTGTGGACTCACATCAGTCTTTTTATTACCTGACCTCTTAATAACATGTGAAGTTAATCATTTTCATGCCTTGAAATTATTATGTTCTTGTGGTATCTGTATTAGTCTGTTTTTAACTTCTATGACAAAATACCAGAGGTGGGCTAACTTTATGAGGAAAAGACATTTACAAGGTTGACAGTTCTGGAGGGTAAAAGACAGTGGGCTGCCATTGGCCTGGCTCTGATGAGGACCCCATGCTGGACAGTGTCTCGATGGTGATAGTGCATGTGGGAGAGACTACATCTCAAACAAAGCAATTTAGGGGTCAGGCTTATGCTTCCTCAACTCTCAGGACAGGTTAGGGATCAGAACTCTCTAAGGTATCTTAATCCCTCTTCAGGACAACTTCCTCTTTGACTTTAGGACTTCTCACTAGGTCACCCCTCCCAAAGGTCCATCTTTTAGCATCTCTGCACTGAGACCCACTCCCCCAACACAAACAACCTTAGAGGACAAATTCATGGTATGTCAAAGTCACAGCAGCCTCTCTGTCCTGTACTCTGACTTTTTTGGGGCCATCTTTTCAGCACTTTGGTTTATTTTCTTCAGAAGTTTTCACCACACATCTTGTGGTGTTCTCGGTGCTTTCTATGTTGAGCTGTAAGCCAAGTGCTGTCAGCCCTGTGATGACACATGCACAGCCCAGGAGGGCAGCTAGTGTTCTAATCAGGAGGGCCACATTCCAGCGGCGGGTCTGAGGAGCAATCTATTCTCTGTGTCTCCACATACTGCAATATGGAAATCAGTTTTAATTGGTAAATATGGGAGGCTTTTTTCTAGCATTCTGAATATCTGATAAGGATCTGGATGGTGAAAGGAAGTTATTCAAGATTTGTAAATGGGTAAATACACTCAGAGATTCTACCTACAAGGAAGATTTTTGCCCTGTGTAAACGGTTGTCCACTAATCTCTGAACTCTGGGGAGTTCTGGCTACTCGGGAAAGAAACCCAAGCTCTGATATCCAGTGACCCTTTCACTCAAGCAGTAGGTAAAGCCCAGAAAATGATAGAACGTGGAGCAGTCTCAAATCTGCACAGGAAACAGTTCTTGAGAACTATTTTTTATCTTGCATGTTAATCAATGCTTTATCTTAAAATGTGAATGTGGAACAATGATTATGACACAATGATTTCATACAACGTATCTTAAAGAATGTGGTGGCAAACCTGTAGAGGCAGGGATAATCTCTCACCACTTTAATTTCTTCGCTAGCTCTAAACTGTCTGACCACCACAATCCTTTTTTAAGAGCTGTGAATGACCAGATTGGCTTAGAAGATTTCCAGGACTGAGTCCCTGATCTCTCTCTTTATTTATGTACAGCATCTCGGGATCTCATCCACTTCTGTTACTTAGGTAACCATCCAGGTGCTAAGAGCCTGTATATCACCTGTCTCTCCAGATCACTGTATTCAACTGCACAAAATCCTCACCTGGATGACCCATGGCAAGTTCAATAATGAATTTACCATCTTAACAATTCTTCCACATTTCTAAGATAGCTCTTTTTGTGTCCTAGTCTTAGTGATTCCAAGACATTTGTCCATGGACTGATGGCAAGGATACCTGTAAAAAGGCAGAGCATTGGGAGCACCCCGATCCCTACCCGGGATGAGAACAAAGATGTCCATGCACAGCTCAAGACCTGCAGACTCTCGGTGTGAGTATCCGATGCAAACATCCCTGCAAGTCTGAATAAAAATGGCCTCCACTACAGCTGCATTGCCACAAAGGGGAGAGAGACGAAATGGAAAAATGCAAAAGGAGGATTTGTGGTGCACTGAGATTGAATGGAAGGGAAGGAGGAGTATGACTTCCTGACACAGAATGCACTTACAGACGTTGACCATACATGGAACCTGAAGAAAACTTCGATGGTCCAGAGTCAATTGAAGCACTTTTTAATTCTCAAGAAGCTGGTTAGGAAGAAGAAAGTACAAAAAGAAAATCTGTATTTGACATGAAAACAAAATGCAGCCATTTTCTAGAAAAATTCCTATAACTTTTATCGCTATCAACAACTTCCCCACCCTAATAAGGAAACCAGGCATCTTTGATTGGATGAGAGCAAATCAAAGAAGAAAAGGGACTGTGCTAGCACACCAAGAGGCTCCGCTTGAGGTCTTGATTGGAACGAATAATCGGTGCCACGGACGTTACGGGAAACTGATGTCTCTCATGAAATGGAAAGCTTCGGATGAGGCTGGCAAAACCAGGAAACAAAATGTCCGCAAGTTGTGTTTGCTATTTATGAAGAGAGATTAACCTGGCATATATATATATATATATATATATATATATGGGTGTTGGCATTTGATTTACTAGTATGAAGAAAATAACTGCATTCTAATGGAAATCAAGTTTAATATGTTTGTTATGGAAATAATATGGGGAGAGTTATTGGTTTTTTGTTTTGTTTTGTATCAAGAGCCCTGGTTACTTAGAAAAAATAAATCTTTCTGTAGTTGTTTCCTTAATCAGAAAAGAGCAGTGGATAGCCTGGTTTGTTTCCCCTGCTTTTCTAAATGTTTGGGAAATTGTCCATAGTCAAACTTAGTCAGAACATGTTTTTAGGGCACATGCTTAGTTTTTGAGTTTTTGTTTGTGTGTTTCTGAGTTTTTGTTTGTGTGTGTATAAATAAAATACTGATGTAAGCTTTTTAAACATTCACCAAAATTAAAACCATGGGCGATAAATCCATGTTTCTGAAATGCTGACACTTGAACAGCCTAAAAAATAAATCACTTCTGGTTATATTGAAAGTTTCCCTGAAGCCATATCTTTCAAGTTAGATAAATGATTCTACAGTAAATTGGATAGTTTAAAGTGAATAATTTCAAAGCACCCATATGAGAATCTATGTCTTTAATCACATAACTGCAGCAGTTTTCTTGCAATATACCGAACAAGAATTTATCACTACCAAAACTTCCTTTCTCAAATAAGAAAAAAATCTGTTTTTCTTCCTTTTTTAATACTTAGATAAACAAGATGTATTAAAATAACATTTAAAGATTTCCAGTGACTCATTCCTTTCCAATAAGTTGAAATCTGGGTCCTAAAAGATCGTGGAAGATCTAAGCCCTGGCTCATGGACACCTACGCAGATGGTTAAGAAGTATTAACAATTTAGGACCTGCTAGAATAAATGAAAAATTTGTGTATTCTAAATTATTCACCAGTGTATTTTCTTGACCTCAACTCATTCATTACATGTAGGCTCAATCTTTTTGGTATTTGGGTTAATGTTTGAGCAAAAGCCAGGGAAAAATTTTGTAATGGTCAAAAATGTTATCCCACTGTATATTGTTTACTTCATTGTAAATAATAGTAAACAGTGGCCAATAAATAAATATCTTTGGATTCTTTAATAAAGATACAGAGTCTTAGCTTTTCCTGTGGATTTTTTGAATAAGAATTTACCTAGATAGGGTTAAGGCATCTGAATTTTTAAGAAGCACTTGAGATGACTCCAATTCACCACCAGATTTAGGAAGTACTACCTGTCTATCTAAATAGCACCACTGCCCACCTGGCTGCGCTGCACACCTTACGGGGAAACACCCAAACAGAATTGGAACAGGTGCTGCTCATCCTGTTTAGAATGCAAAAATGAAGACACTGGGATGTCTTGGGCTGTGTTCCCTCCTTTTTCTCTATTTTGAAAGCAATTTTATTTATTTATTTGTGTATTTTTGAGACAGGGTCTTACTATGTACTCCAGTCTGGCTTTGAACTCACAAAGTAGCATAGGATGGTCTCAAACTCATGGCTTGAACTCTTGCCTCGGCCTTCTGAGTGCTGGGATTACAAACCTGCTCTACTCAGCCCCAAATTTGTTATTCTTCAATATTCTGCTTTTTCTTTCCTAGGGAAAGAACTACCTGATGGCAGGTCACAGTCTTGAGTTTTCTTTGAGAGTACTTGTGGTTGTAGCATTGGAAGTCTTTATTTTTGCCATAATTGGCTAAATGCATTGGTGTTGAACAGCAAGGATGACTTTTAAAAAAATTCTAGGTAATCCATGAGTGTTAGGAATTTAGAGCACCTTAAACTAGAGATTAGGGCTTGAAAATGTTCAGAGGTTAGTGTATGTGATTCTTAATTATAATTGGTCAGTTTGATTTTGGCAAGATCCACTTAGAAAACTAGGTGTGTCTGGGAATGATTGACGTATATTTTATATATGTCAATATATATGTATATTTTATATATATTCCTCTAGAGAACCATAATACAGTGTATAATAAAGTCACACCAGATTCCTTGTGACAAGTATCACTCTCAACCAGTACCCCCGGACAAACCTCTCTGAATTAAGGGTGAAGACCTTCTTGAGTCCTTACAACTGATGTAAGTACCCAGCTTCTACTGCACTGTGGAACTTGCTATCATTGCTTTTATACCACACTCCAAGTATTCTCCAAATTGACTGCAAATCCTGAAGGCAGCTGCACCCCTCAGATTCCTGGGCATAACGCCCAGCACCATGGAGCTGGAAGAAGTCAGAATCTGACCACACCTCTGAAATTAGTGCATATTTTCAAATAGATTCTTGCAGAAAGGTTCAACTCCAATGGCTGAGTCTGTACATCTGAATAGACCAGACAGAAAATGAGCCCCAGAGACAGAGGTGGCTTCTTTGAGTGCCTAAAATAGGTGATCCCTCAAAGCAGGGATCTGACCTCATCTCATAGGTTACTGGTCTCATCCTCTTCTTTGGTCTCATCCTGCTGACACCACCCTATTAGCCAAGGTACAGCCTCCACCCTGAGCCAGGCAAGGCTGAGGCTGCTCCTATGTGGAATTTGTGAGGACCCAAACCCAAAGTCACCGTGCAGATCCAAATCAGTCCCGGTGGCACACAGACACACCTGCACACCTTACCACAAAATGCATTTTCTAGAAGATACTGAGGTCTACTTCTTCCAAACTATTGAGCCAGGGCTTTATGTCTGTTTTTCGATAAAGCAAACATTTTCCCATAGTCTTTTTAAAAGAGATGATGAAATTTTATCAGGCTTAGGTCTAGCTGGGATCAAATAAATTTTTGAGGTTGGCTGTTTTCTTATTAAATCTGCCATGCCTTGAAGACCTTCATTCAAGATCCAAGTAACGAACCTGTAAATGAACTTTTGATTCAAGTTTTTTTTTTTTAAGAGTTTTTTCTCTTCTGGATCAACAGGGAAATAGTCGGTCTCATTATTGCAAAAATGATTTCTTCTACGTGTCCAATGAGCTGGACGTGGTGGTACAAATAATCTCAGTACTTTGGAAGCAGTGTCAAATGTTTGAGCACAGCTGGGCTCAAGACCCTTCAGTAGAGCCTCGAGTTACAGCTGGCTTGACATATGAACAACTTGGGTTATAACTAGACTTTTAGTTTTAACTTATGAACAAATTCTTGAGTTATGCTCTGAATGCCAGCTGTTTGTGCTTTCAGGTGGCCGCCTACCAGATATAACCCCCTGTGTGGGGTTAATTGAGAAATCCTGAGCCACTGTCTTTCCAAGGACACTGAGATCTGCTTGTACACAGGAGAGTCTTTGAAAGCTGTGGGGAGGAGCCTGAGCCTTCAGTTGACCAAGCTGAGTTACCACCAGCCCTCATGAACAAATTAAGCTCCTAAGTCAAGGTCCTACTGTATCTCAAAGCATAAAAAGGGCTAGATCTAGTTCACATCGAAGATCTTGGATTAAAAGTATTCAACAAAGGACAAATAAAAAGATACATTAAAAATACTTGAAGATTAGACACAAAATAGATTTCTTGTAATACAAGTGGTAATCAAAATATGCAAAAGACACACTGCCATTAGTCGTGCTCAAAATACTCTGCTTGACAGTGAACACACTTATCCCATCATTCTTGCCACGCGTGAAGCAATTCTGGAAGTCTTCTTTCATGGAAGTCTTTACAAAATGTAATTAAAAATATAGTGAATGCTACTGCTGAGTCCTATCCAATGGAAAGGCTGGTTCATAAGGACATTATAGTGTCTCCTCATCCACTTTATACCTTGTATCTGACACTGTGCGAATTTTGGCTCTTCCTCAATCAAAATGACCATAAAAGGTCATTAAATTAAAAGGTTTGATGCCAGGCGTGGTGGCCCATGCCTGTAACCCCAGCATTCAGGAGGCAGAGGCAGGAGGATTGCCATGAGTTGGAGGTGAGCCTGGGCTACATAGTGAGTTCAAGGCTAGCCTGAACTATAAAGTGAGACCCTGTCTCAAAAAAAGAAAAAAGAAAAAAAGGGTTTTGACATCAGGACAGCCATGATAGCACACTATAAGACACATGCAAAAGGCCTCCCAGAACTGCCTCCCAACTGGCAAAAAGAATGGCATAAATGTGTTTGAAGCACAGAGGAGTACTCTGAGCATACATCATGTTTTTATCATAACATATTAATTTCAATAACTTAATAAAAATAATCAAGAGAGACAACAGAATATCTTTCATGGTAATCCTTTAAAAGAGACTACATTGATACCTACAGAAAAGATTTAAACAGGACCTGATGAAAGAGATCTTCTCAAGGCCCTTTCTGTCACTGGTATCAGTTTCTGCCTTCTTAGAACAAACATACTCCCCCATGCCCTTGCTCTGTCTGAGCTACTGCTGTCCTCTGTAATGGGTTAATCCACTTACATGATTGGCAGATGGGAGGGTTGGTTCATGGGCATCTGGTTGGCATGAGCCAGTTTGGTGAGGTCCCTGTGGACTCCCTGGTTCTCGTCACATCATGCCCTGCTCTGCCTCAGGAGTTGTCCAGGCCCTGACCCTATGCAGCTCCTTGACTTGGACCAGAATTGTGAGCCCAAATAAACCTTTATTCTTTATAACTTACCTGGTCCGTAGTACCATCTTATAACAGACAACAGTCTGAGAGAGGAGAGGTTGGGAAGAACTCACAGTGAACTGAACAGAACGACGGCCATTCTTACCGGATCATTCTGCTCCGTCAGAGGTATTTCAGATCCAGGTTCTCCCTCGAGGCTGACAGACTCAATGCACTTGGCAATTGCGTCCTCAGTCACTTCTCTGTTGAGAGGGGGCTCTGGGGCACTGGACGGCTCGGGGCATCCGTGGACGGCAGTCTCTGCACCCTGTCCAGCTGCTTTCTCATGCAAGTCATCCCCTCCAGGGTCAGCTGGTGCTGGCTCAGTGGGACATGCAGCTGAAGCGCAGTGCACTGCTGAGTCTTCAAGTAAAGAATCACTAGTGGGCATCTCTGGCATCTCTGCTTGGTCTCCGGGGGCCGAGGTGTCACCAGCATCATCAGACATTTTAATATCTGTCAACATGATTACAAACACTTAATGCTTTAATGTGAAGGGTTAAGCTTTCATTGAGAGCTCTGAATAATTCTACCAGGTCTTGAGGTGGTGAACTTCCTCCTACTAAGAAGTAACTTTACATCGACCTTATTGGAGCTTGAATCATGCCCCCCCCCCTGTAGTATTCATCTGCTAATCCCTGGGACCTGTGAATGTTCAGATGCGATCAAGGATCTAGGGGGTTATCTTGATTTAACCGAGTGTCCCCAATAAAGAAGAAAGATGATCTGACTACAGGGAGGAGGTGGGAGCGCTGCACCATGAGTTTGAAGGGAGCACATACAAGCCAAGGATCGCAGGTGGCACCTGAGGCTGCAGAAGGCGAGGAAATCATTCTTCTCTGTGACCCTAGATGAAAACAGCCCTGTTGGACATCGACTTTAGCCCAATGAAACATATTTTGGATTTCTAACTTCCAGGACCACAGAACTAAAAATCTGTGTTGAAATAATCCTCTCAATTTATTGTAACTTAAAATAGCAACAACAGGAAACACTATAAACCAATAGGCCTATCTTTAAACTTAAAAGGATCTTTTATTTGATACGAGGGCTATGTATATGGGAATTAAGAATAGTACTGGTGTCTGTAAAATTATTTAATCTGACTTTACTACCTTTGTAGCAAATAGTGAGATAGCCTAGAGAGTAGTTGAAAGGTTATTTTTTTTTTAAAAAAAGATGTGTCATTGGGTTTGCATTGTCACCAGGAATATGCAACAAGGACACACATCCACATGGGTGTGCTCTGCTAGGGACCAGCTGAGAAAGGTTTGGGCTCTTACTGGACAGTAGTTTAGTCAGAGCAACACATGGGTAAAGGGAAACGAGCGGCACATGAAGCCAGATGAGAAAGTGGCCGTTATGCAGTAATCTACCGAGCAAAAAGCTCCTTAGAAGCCTACAGGTTTCTGATACCATGTAGAATGGTGCTGTTCAGTACAACTATCTGTGACAAAGATGTTTTATACCTGTACTGTCAAATAAGTGGATACCGAGCACCTGGACTATAAGCATGCGTTACTTGTGACTGCCTTCATGGATAGCATAAATGGAGACAACCAATTGAAAAGGATGTCTGATCTAAAAGGAAGACAGAGTTCTCACTACGCAACATGCCAAATCTCAGGCAAATCAGTGGCCATTTTTGTTGACGTCAGTTTTTACCAAGGGGCCAAGTCTCACGTTGCTGCTGAAACCAGGACGCGTGAGAAGCCACTGAACACACTGGCTGCACGGTGAGACAGGCTCGCTCAGGGCTCGCGCTGCCGCTGGACCCTCGAGCAGCCACTCCACAAGGTCGTCTGGACTTTTCTAATGCTCCAATATCCTGGCATCACGTTCCTGACAGCCGTCATACACCCATTCTGAGTTAGTGCTCTCGGTTATCTACCTCCAGTGCACACCAAGAGGAAGAGCAGAGGTTTTCAGGAGTTACGGGAGAAATGAGAAGTGACTGCTAATGGCTCGGGGTTTCCCTTGAAATTGTTCAAAAATTAGACAATGATGATAAATGTGCATTTCTGAAACACATGAAAAATGATTCAACTCCGTATTTTTTAAAAAATAAATTTTGTAGGATAAGAATGATCTTTAAGTAGTACTTAAAAAAACTCTCACATCTAAATAAGAAATTCTAAAGACCAGCTGGACATGTTTCTGTCCCTATGGGAGTCTGTCTCTTAATCTTCACACCAGCCTTCCTGTCTTTTGTGTTTTTCTAAACAACACCTAGATTTTTCCTAGTATTCCAAGCTTAAAACTTCCAGACTGTGGCTGAGTAAATTTTCTTTTCAAGAACATACAATACCAATATCTATCATTTATCAAGCGCCTACTATATCCAGGGCATTTAAATGTATCCTCTCCTGCGAGTCAGACCTGACAAACTCCATTTCACATGGGAAGGAACTGGGGCTCAGAGGTCACAGCTTTATAAGTGGCAGATCCAAAATCCATCCCACCACCTTGGGGACTGAATCACATCAGACCCTTTCTGCCTGCTGCTGCCTCTACCTTCAGTCACTCAGGGGCTAAAGCCTGGAGGGTGCTCACCGTTCCGAGTGGCGCCCCTTCTTCTGATCTCACTACCAGGTCCTTCAGTACTGAGCTCACACCCCTCCACTACTCTCCCTGCCCCTGCCTGGTAATTACATCCTCAGGGCTTCCCCTCCTTGTTCTCCCTGAGGCGAGGCCCCACCTCCAGAAGGTGGCAGGGGACTCTGTGTCCTGACACCACCTGACTTACTCCTGCGGTCCCTTCCAAAACTTTAAATAAGACAATATGAGTATCTGTTCACAGTCACTATAGACCATTAGGAGGCTTTGGTTCAATCTGTTGCTTTTTTAAAAACTCATTTTAGGCTCAGGTCAAATGAATACCATCTTAATTCTTTGTTCCTCTAACTGGATTTAATTTTTCTCCTTCTGGACTGTTCAGTACTTTGTAAACTACCTCACCGCGGAGAGTTACAATTCTCTTTGATTAGAGATGTTTGAACTCCCCCTCCCCATTATACTGTAGTTCTATGAAGATAGGGGTCTTCTTTGTTTTGCTTTCACATTTTATACAGTGCTTAACATCATTTTTTGGACATGTGGAAAGCCAATAAATATGCTGGTTGAGTTGTACTAATATCTGAGTAGTGATACTCGGGTGTTCATTGTAGCAGGTGGATCCAAGCGACTCTTTAATTCCATACTGTCTTTCTTTTATTCCTCTACCTCTCAGTTAACTGAAGAGACACTTTTAGCCCATAACTGGGCCTGTGGCGAAGCAGCTCATTGTGGCAGGAGCAGTGGCAGAGTAATGGCCAGAGGTGAAAATGATGAAGGGGCCGGGACCCGCCATCTCCTTTATGAAGACTGGAAGGTCTCCTGCTAAGACCTGCCTCTTAAAGTTTTCATCACCTCCCAAGTGCCCTGACCTGGGAGCCAAGGCTTTAACACATGGATTTGGGGGACATCCCAGATCCAAACTGTAATGCTGAGTTGGAAAGACTAACTTGACTCCAGCCAGACCTGTACTCAGTGAGGAAGCTGCTGCAGAGACCTCTAGGTAGAAATGGCGAAGCATGTGTCCTGCTGGCTGGCTGGTACATTAAGCACTGAACATTCAAGGCTGGCAAGGGTGTCAAGGAGTCTGTCTAACTGAAACAGTACAGAATGGTACGAGGCCATTGGGCTGAAAGGGACTACCACTGCGGATTATGGGAGCAGAGTAAATTGAGAGGGGCGGGGAACAGATTGGATGGGGGTAGCTTGAAAAGCTGTTGTCACTGGGAGGTTGATAAAATCTTTGTGAAAACCTCTTTTGGAATCAGAACTGGCCTGGGACACTGGGCTGGCAAATTACAATCTGCCAGCCAGATCTTGCCCTCTGCTTGTCAATAAAATTTTACTGGGCAGAGACATGTTCTTCTGCTTAAATACTGCTATGGCTTCTCTAGCATGACAAAGGCCTAAAATATTTACTGTCAGGCCTGAAAATGTTTGCTGGCCCCTGGCCTAGGACATTATTTAATGGACAAATCCTACAGATTTCCCTGTTTTAATCTATCCTGTTCTCATCTAGGTCCTTAGGTCCAAATCTTAAGCAGAATAGTTCATGAATAAATAATATTTCACTTTTACATTTATTTTCATGTTTTACATCTGTGGCTAGTCATAGACATAATCTGATATTTTCATGTGCTTGTTTTTGTTTGTCTTTGAACATCTTTATTAAGGATGGATTATTAATAAACTCCAATCCACTTCACTTTTCCATAAGCATAGGAGAATCTGGGAATAAATCTGGCTATGATAAGCATTTATGGGCAAATAAAAGCCATTATAAACCCTCTAATATATATATATATATATATATATATATATATATATATATACTTTGTCCTAAATTCATTGTTACACTGTCCATAAATATTTATGTCTAAAATATTTTAGAACATACCATGTGACCTTCATACATTTGAATTAGTTCAACTCTTCCCCCTGCCTTGGGTGGTTGGTTCACAAGCAACGTATGTGTTAGAGTATCTATGCTCCCCGGGACTTTTCAGAAAGTATTTAAAAAATCCATAACTGGGTGTTCTCTACTCAAGAGCATTCAACTGCTGACTGGTATTCCCCGGGATGCTAATTAGCATGAGGAACATAAGAGCAATGTCCTGAGGCCTTCCGGCTTTCTATGACCACAGCATAAGATTTCACTGGGTCCAGCAGCCCACTGCCGTTCAGAGTGCTGCAAACTGACTGAAGAACTTCAAGGATGGAAGCTGAGGGGAAGCCTGGCCACGTCCTGTTTCTAGAATAGAGGAGAAAAAGGACAGCGAGCTAAGACAATGAGGATATAGAATAGGCTGGGCGAGTAAGCCGGGTGCCAATGCACATGCCTGTCTGTGGAAGGACTCCATCAGAGAACTTCATCTTTTAGGGTACCTCTTGGTAGGGAGGAACCCACAGACCTCACCCATCTCTGATGGTCTAATCACCTTAGATCATTTCCATGAAGGGCAGAAAAACTGCTGCAATAAAACTCTTCTCTGTGGTTACTTTGCATTCAGTCAGCCACACAAATCCCTTTGGAAATACCCAACAGATCAGCTAAACTGATAGTGCTACAAATATTTATTGATCAAGTGATGCTTACACCTGTTTAATTAAAATGCTCACCTATTTTATCCTCTAATTGTATGTCCTTCTCATCTGTATTTACTTCTATGTATTTTAACTCTAAAACTTTTCCTAAGCCAATTTATCTTCCTACATCATTGCTGACTCTGGATTCTATTGTGATGGGGAAAATGTAATTATTTTTAAGACTACATCGTTTTGTCTGAACCACTAGAAACTACTGTACACGCACTGCTGTTCTGAGCAGGGACTGTTGGCGCTCATCAGGACTGCAGTTGTGATAGGCCTGATGTTCTCCGGGGCCACTCCGAGCCCTGCCTCGATGCTCCACAAGCACAGTCACAAGGCCCTCCTCGTCTCTGGCAGAGAACACTGACCTCTGCAGCCGTGGCCATGGCTTTGAATCTAGGAAGACACGACCCACAGAAACAAGGAGGCCGTTTCAGGAAACTCCGAGGAAAGGGAAAATGGCACGTAAAGGACTCTATGCGGGCTCGGAATAAGTTAGTTTTTCATGAGCAAATTCACTCAGCATCTAAAATGCTCCTGGGAATATGCAAAGCACTGGGACAGCAGCGTCACAGTAGATGTAAAACAAAAGACGAGGTCATTGTCTTCATGAAATGAACAGTCTGGTTGAGGAAGCTAACACGAAACAGCTAAAAGGCAGAGGCAGACAGCACATCAAAGAGAAGAAAAAGGTGCTAGAACTGGACTATCTGATGCAAGAAGTCCAAAAGTGGGCCTGGTGGGTTCTCACAGCCCGGTGCAAAACTCCAGCACCTGGAATGAACTTTAGACGTCGAAAAGCGACACTTGATAGGGGGGACAAGAGAATCTTCCAAGGGAGAGTGAAGGGGATAGTGCTGAGGTCCTGAGGGGGAAAGAACTACAGCCTGCCACTGTGGCCTTGGGCTGACATGTTTCTCTGTGGGCAAACAAGTCACTCACTCTCTTCCCGCCTGTTTTCCTCCACTTTCAAACACAAGGGACAGCATGAGCTGGATACTTTGTTCTCTCCAAACTCTGACTGCAGCCTTGGGGCCAGAGCCTGATAATGGAGAAAAATGAGGACAAAATTTTGAGTTTTCATAATTTCTAACTTTATTAACCATAAAGCTGCCTTCATCTTGCAGATGTAGCATTCGTGCTTTCCTTGGTATTAAAATGTCTCTCATTTTATTAAAACGTGGTGACAGTGGATGGATTTCTTTTTTAATGGCTTCACTTGGCAGCGTCTGAACGTGGTAATGTGATGCTCTGTGTGAGATCACGTCCCTAATTAGAAAAGTGCGGCTCAGCAAAGGACCAGGAAGACAAACTCCCGCCGAGAGGCTCTCAGCCCCTGTGCGGAGTGTGGAGAGGTGCAGGGTTCCAGACGTGTGTCCAGGTGTCCCGTCCACAATTTTCCGAAACAAGAACAAGACCTCTTTGTTCCTCTGTTTTAAAACGCAGGCTGCTGTTATGTAGGCTGCGCTTGAACTTTCGATCCTCCTGTTTCATCCTCCCAGATTACTGGGATTACAGATTTAGCAATTTAGCCAGACTTTGTCTAAGGATAATTTTTTTTTTTAAACTAGAGTTGTAGGTCGGTGTGAATCCCTAGGTTCAGTCTCCAGTACAGGAGGAAAAAGATCTCTAAGTGTGAGCCCTGGTGTAGGCCCAGGGCCTCCATAGTCTACCTCCAGTCGGCGCCTTCCGCACCTCCCTCACCCTCCGCACTCACGGAAACCGGGCACCGCCGCACCGCCTTCCTTGGCTGCTCTGCTGCCACCTGCGTGACAAACTCCTATCCCTAGCTTCCCAAAGGCTCACGTCACTTTTCACTTTGACATCTTCCTTAACCTGCCCCCTCCTTCCAAAGGATCAATGGTTCCTGCGTCTGTTTGTGAGATCTCGCACAGACTTCTGCCACTGCCCTATTGCTTTTAAAAATGTTTGTTTCTGTGTCACTCCCTCCTCCAGGACGGTCACCGGTAGCCCCTGACTTCACATCTGGTCCACAAATACCTACTGAACTGAAATCCACTGTGCTCCATAGTGACTTCAAAGAAACGATGCTCACTCTAAGTCTGGCCTTAGAAGTAAAGGGCTAATCATACGGTCTGAATCCCTGAGATTCAGGAAGGCTCCCTCCCACCTTCAAATTCCTTCTGCACTGGCTCACTTGTGCCTCAAAAAGTTTCATTTCTTTGCTTACAGCCTGCAGCGTAAGACGTTAATCAGTTTCTTTCGCAAAGTCAGGTTTGAAGGAAAAGTGAGGGTAAAGAGCTGGGGGTGGGGCGGGGCAGGAAAGGGCAGGAGCAGTGGGTGGGCAGCGTCTCGAAGGAAAAGCCTGGCTCGTCTGATTCACCGAAGGTTGTCTGGGGTCCTAAGGAGCTCGAGAGTCCCTGCTTAGAGAAGCCACTTGCTTGTATCCTTCAGGCTGTCGGGATGGGAACTGGCGGGGTCAGCAGGACACTGTTCTCGCAGAGCCTGCGGAGCCTCCGGCTCTGGAAAGGCTGAGCGGCAACTGAGGAGCCGGCCGGAGCCGGCTGGAAACACTCACCCGCCTCCAGGGAGAAGCCGGGCGCCGGGACGCAGGGGCCGGCTGCGGCGGGGAGGGGACGTGGGCCGCGGGCTTCCGGGGCCGGCGGGGTGGGGGCCGGCCTGAGCCGAGCCGGGCTGCGGGGGCTCGGCCCCCGGACTCCGGCAACTTCTCAGACTTGCTCGCGCCGGGACTGGACCCTGCGGGAGGCTCCGGGGCCGAGGGGCAGAGCCGGCGTGCGGGCGTGTGGGTGTGTGCATGAGCGTGGACCAGAGCGACACACACTCACACACACACACTCACACGCCCGCACCCACGTAGGGCCCTCGGCCGCGCCGCCGGCTCCCGACCCGCTCCCGAGCCGGCCGCCGCCGGGCCACGCTCCCGCGCCGGCGTGGGACCAGGGAGTCGCGGGACGAGGGTCGACGGCAGGGTCTCCCGCCCGCCCGGGAGGGGATGGGGGCCGGGAGCCCCGGGCTCTTACCGCTCCGGGGGCCGAGTGCGCGCGGCGGTCCCGCCCCGCCACGTCGGCAGGTCCAGCAGGGACACGGCCGGAGGGCGGACGGGGCGGACGGGGCGGACGGGGCGGGACCCGGGGGAGCGGCAGGGGCGCGGCCAGCCCGCTGACCACGCCCTCCTTCCCCGCCCCGCAGACGGATGGCCCCGCCCCTCAGTAGAGGGCTCCGCCCCATAGGCAGAGTCCCTCTCCACGGGCAGGACCCCGCCCACAGACGGTCCCGCCCCACAGGCAGGGTCCCGCCCCACAGGCAGGGCCCCGCCCCGCAGGGGAGGGCCGGGGTCCCCTCTCCCTGCCTCCGGGTCTCCGGGTCTCCCTACCCTCCGGAGGCGACCGCGCCGCCTCTCCTGGAGCGCCAGCTGCGCTGTCCCACCCTCCTGGGAAAATGCTGGTCCTCGCCCGAATGGGGCTGGTGGAGGAGCTATCTGGTTTCTGCTCCTTTGGTTTTACCGGGTAAGGGTCTCTCGTCGAGTTTCGTTTCTCGTGTCGTTTCCTCATTCTGACTTGAGCAGAGCTCCCTACCCTTATCCTGTCGGTGGGGGTGCAGTATGATTTAAACAACAAACAAGGGCAGCAGAAAATCACTTCCTATCAAGACAGTTTGGAAATGTGGCTCGAATTCCAAATGTACTAAGAATCGCACAAACCCGCCTTTGTCCTAAGAAAACACTGGTGCAAACGTGTGTGCGCAGGGACGGGGGACTGTAGCTGTGTCAGGGAACGCTGGAAGTTCTCTGACTGTTTCAGCCTCCTGAAACAGTCAGCTTTCTCGATTGAGACATATGAATCAAAAGCACTCTTCTAAAACCTGCGCTGTATTTTGTAATATGTTTGTATCACAGTTTGTGCAATCGTTCCTCTGGTCATTTCAGGTTTCTTCCTTATATCTTCAATATGAATTTAAAAAAAAACTTTTAAGCTAATGAACATTTGTTTCATGGAAAAAGTGGAAAGTTATCTTAATGCAACAGTGGGTAGAAATTCTTTTAAATTGGCATCAACCTTTTTGAACTGAGCTAGAACTTACCTTGGTTTTTCCTCTTTTAGAGTGGAATAGAGAAGATTACCTTGTGCCTTTCCTTCTAATTCTGAAATTGTGAATGTTATCAGATCGTGTTCCAGGTGTAACAGGTGCAGAACGACTATGCTCAGACATCCACCTCTGTGACTTCATCACCTGCCTATAGATGGCGCTACTCGGTCCTCCCAGGCCTGGGGCCGGCCGGATCCTGGCAATTCCTGGGACCCACGCCCTGCCTCTCCAGTAAAGCGTCCCGGTTCTAGCAACAAAGTGACATTTTGCCACTACAGGCTATTTTCTTTAACTCAGATGTAGCTATTTCCAAGCCTAGCAGATTTTGTTTCAGACATTTTAAATATCTGGAACTTAAATTTAAAAAGAATTAATTTAGAACATTGTAGAGCATTTGAAAGACATTGAAAAGTAGAAAAGATATAGAAAAATAGAAGATACTATGACAAAAACTTGTTTTTACAAAAAGTAAAAAATATGATGATGATGATGCTTAAATTTAATAAGTTCTAATTTTTTCTGGACTTATTTTAAAACTTCTTTTAAAAAATCATTGCTGATATATTTGAAACCTTGTCGTTTCCATTTTCTGCCTCTTTTGGAGTTGTTGTTCTCAGATGGTTATATGTCCCTCCTGTAAGTATTTTTGTGTGTTTACTATGTATATCCTTGTCTATAAATATAGTTATTTTTCAATGATTTTAAGTTTTATTACATTCTCTCTTTTTTTTTTTTTTTTGTATTTGGGATCATCTAGGACCTTGCTCTTGCTACACAGTCACAGTACCATTGAGCTACATCACCGGCCTTATTTTATAACATTCTATACACTTTTACATAGTTATTTATGTTCCTACAGGTAGCTCCAGGATATTTCTTTCAATATTTTTACTAGATTCTAATTCATGCCATAATTTATCCATTTCCCAACAGAGAACGTTTATTTTAATATGTTTCACACTTTATTCCACTTCAGGTAATGTTGCAGTGGCCATTTTTATATATACTTTCTTGCCTCCCAACCTAGAAATGGACTAGCTGGACCACCTTTACTAGACCTTGCCCAGTTGCCTTTTGTTGTGTTTCAACACTGTCTTCAACACAGCTTTTAAAAGCATGTATTTATGTACCAAGTACTATCCTAGGTTCTGGCAATACCAAAAGCAGCAAAGTCCTACCTCCCAACATACTTATTGTATAGAAAGACAGGTTGACACTGACTTCACAGTGTAGCATTTGAGTTGGTGCAGTAAAGAAAGATATAAAATCTGTGGAATCTAGAGAACGATGTTCCGGGAAGGCCTTGATGGTTGTTGTGACATTTGTCTAGATGTTCTCCCCAAACCTCATGGACTCATAGATGGGGCTCTTTGGATGTGGTTAGGTCTAGAGTGTGTGGGTATGCATTAAGGATATGTGATATCTGAATTAGTCCCTTTATTGGATTACTTATATTTCTGGGTGTGGCTGAATGAATTTACTGAGGGGAGCACACCCTCGGTGTGAGTAGCACCAACCAATAGGCTTGTAGCTTGGACGGATTATAAAGGGAAAGATGGAAGTCAGGCTCTTTATCTCCTGCCTGCCCTGCCATGGACTGTTTCTCCTCTGTAGTGCTGCCCAGCCCTGGAGCCGGCTGACTATGGACTAAAACCTCTACAAACTGTGAGCTAAAATAAACTTTTCCTCTTTTAACTTGTGCATGTCAAGCATTTTGTACCAACTGTGAAGAAGTAACTAAGACCCTGGTAAAGCAGCATTTCAATGTGACACGGGAGGTAGAGAAAGATGAAAGTGTGGAGATAGTCAGGCAGAAGGGACAGCAGGAGCAGGGTGAGAGAGGGGTTGGTGCAGCCATGAAAGGCCATTGGTCACTGTGGCTGGGCAGCAGGAGGATGGGCAGAGTAGAAGGAGATGAAACCAGAGGGGTCATGAAATCTGAGATGTAGCTGATCATGCAAAGCATAAGAAGGGGCCTAGGTTTATCTTCTGAGCGCAAAGGGCATCTTCACAATTGTGAACAAGAGTGTACTTTGATTCTGATGTCAGTCTAGTTAGGTTGGGATGAAGTGGGTCAAATGGGTGGGAAACTATGGAGGCCTGGATCCTGGTTCGGGAGGTCATAGCTAACCACGTGAGAGGTTAGTGACTTTGAACTACCATAAGAATGTTGGAGGGCATGACGATGCTTTTCTTAGGGATATATTTAAAATAAAAACTCAAAATTTGTTCAAAATTTGACTTTGAACAAAAGAGAAAGGAAGCACTAATTACTTGGCCTGGGTTACGGGAATAGAAGTATCACTTATTGGAATGAGAAAGGGTACAAAAAAGGCATTTTTTCTAGTGAAGATTCAACCATTTGGCTTTCTACAAGAATCGCTCAGCAAGTGTTTATAGGCAGTTGGATGTGAGAGTCTAGAGCTTAGGGAATGAGTCCTGGCTCGAGGGAGTAACTGGAGAGTCATCGACAAACAGATAGCTTGATACCAAGGACTATGATGACAGCACATAGAATTAAAGACGAAGTCTAGGCCAGGGATGTAGCTCAGTGGCACTGCACCTACCTGGCAAGCACAAGCTTCTGAATCCGATCTCCAGTACTACAGAAAACAAAAACAAAACCAAACAAGGGAGAGAAGAGGTCTAAGATGAGTCTTGGGTGTTTTGTGTCAGAGAGATAAGGAGGGCTCAGGATAAAATGAGGGAAGAAAGCCAATGAGACTGCAGGATATCTGAGTGAGGGAGAAGAAGCACTCAGTCCAAGAAGCCAAGTAGGAAAAAGATTTCAGATCCTTCCACTATGTAAAGTGCTGCTGAAAACTTGAATAAGATGAAAATTGGGAACTGACCATTGGGATTGACAGTACACGAGCACTAGTGACCTTGAAGAGCCATTTCTCTTGAGCAGTGGAAAGGAAACCTGACTGGAAGGGATTTAAGATAATGGAAAGAGAATAACTAGAGAGAGTAAAACATTTCTTTCAAGGACTTGGGGGTTTAAGGCAAGAGGAGGCACTGGTAGGTTTAAAAGGGAGGATTTCTTTTTAAAAATGAGAAAAATTGCAGCATTATATGTTGGGTAGAAACACAGCATTTGAGATGAATGTTAGCGCAGTAGAGAGAGGAGGATAATTACCAGAGCGATTGCCTCTGAGCAGACAAACTGGGAGTCTGGAGCTCAGCAGGCAGGGACTGGAACTTGACATCAAGAATTAATTAGAAGGACAGATCAAAACGCAGGCAGCCCAGGTACAGGAAGGATGAGAGCTTTAGAGGAGGATGCAGACATGGTCCTTTAGGGGCATCTACTTTCTTTCAATAAATGAAGCATCAGGCGGGGGTTTTGCTCAGTGGTTCCGGCGTGTGCCTTGCAAGGGCAAGGACCCGGGTTCAATCCCTGGAAACCACATACCACAATGGCCATCACGCCTGTAATCCCAGCTCTTGGGAGGCAGAGGCAAGAGATTTGCTGTAAGTTCGAGGCTTGCTTGCTTGGACTACATAGTGACTTCAAGACCAGACTGAACTACAAAGCCAGACCCTTTCTAAAAAAAAACAAATACAAATAAAAATGCATTAGCAAGAGTGAAGGAGGAAAGGAGAGGCTGGGAGTTGTGGGAGGGAATGGGATAGGCTAGGAGGAGAGGGAAGGCGGGCAGGGTTGCTGCCCCCTCCTACGCTGTAAATCGGGAACTGCACGTACAGTCAGGACGAGACTAGCAGAAGTGAAAATACCCAAGATCCCAGCGGCCAAGGGGGTCAAGGCAATGGAAGTCTTTAGACAGCCAATGAAATCACCAGAATTCTGAGAAGCGTGGTGCTCGACTTTGTGAAGAGTGCTACTCAGTGGAGTGATGGACCTCAGTAGATGACTGCAAGCAGAAGGAAGCAGAAGGGGTAGGTTTCAAGCACAGGGCACATTGGCCAGTGATCTGGAAGCAGCAAAGAGCTTTATGCACAACTACAACACTTGCAGGTCCTGAAGCGTGGAGGGCTGTAGGCAAGAAAATAGGCACCAGTAGAGGGCGCTGTGCTCCGGATAGCGCCCGCGATCGTGCGGGGTAGTAGTACCGCGGCCACGAACTTTGAAGATGACACCGACACCTGGCTCCCCTCAGGACCATTTATATCAGAATCTCCGGAGGTGAATGAGAGCTCCTGACCAGCATTTGCTATCAGTAGAAGTTTTAGTTCTTGTCTGTCTCAGGCATGTATAGTGGTGTCTCCTCGGTTGTCCTAATTTGTGTTTTCGCACATTCTAGTGAGAGTATATACTTTTTCATGGGTGCGAACTATTTTCATGCCCCTATTACTCGTCCATTTAGATGCTTGGCTAGTTTCCCCCCCTTGGGTTTATTAGTCATCTTCATATTGATTTGTTGGAACAAGTCATGTATTTTGGATGTTAGGCCTTTTGCAGTTATATATGCTATGAATACCTTCTTCTAGTCTGTGGCTTAACTTTATTTTTTTATTCAACAATAAATTTTAGTTTTAATATCCATATTAAATATATCAGTTATCAATCTTATTCCTGTGATCTGTTTACCTTATGATCTTCATAACTGAAACATTGTTCACTTCCAATCTGAGGTAAACATTAATATATAATAAATTTCTAGGGAAAGATTCAATTTTTGGAAAAGCAAATCGTCAACATGATGTTTGCCTATGCCAGCATTAGGGCAGTGTGCTAGCTGGTCTTAGACTATGTTACTTTACCGATTTTACCATGATCTTATTTTAAAATTTTAATATTATATGTACACGGTACACGGTCCTGCAGGACACAGGGCATAAAATGATGAATCAAAATCTCAATTCTTCATCCCAAAGGAAAGAGTTTCTTAAGAATCATTTGAGAAAAAAGATGTACGTATGTGTGTAGATGCTGGTATTAATTTCCTGTGACCACTATAACAAACTACCATAGACCACGCGGTTTAAAACAACAGTGTGTAGAGCTGAGGCCAACCCTCAGGTTTGGCCGGGTCAAACCTGCGCTGAGCAGCAGGGCAAGCGCACTATTACCTGTCTGCTCCTGGCGCAGTGCGAGATAGCGGAGTCAAGCCACAGCACCGGGCACTTTTCCGATGACTACTACTACCTGTACAGTGCTCAGAACAATGCCTGGCAAGAATATGAGCCTCGTAAGTGTGTGGCCCACCAAATGATGTCACATTTCCCACATTGTTCCACTTCTTGGTTTTCTTCTTTTATTAGTTAATCCTGCCAACTTCCTATGTCTACATGTAAGAACATGTGACTTACATTCACTTCCAACCTCCTTACTGTAATGACCTCTCTTCTCTAAGAGTCATCATTATGCCATGTTGTGGTCCTTATTCTGCTTAAGAATCACAACTACTGGCCCCATTTTGTGGATGAATAAGTGGAGTCTCAATGAGGCTAAACAGCTCGCCCAGAGCCACACCGTGCATGGGAGGACTGAAGCACATTCTGTCTGTTTGTCCCACTGCTCTGTGGTCTTCCACATCACCTGATTTTTGCGGTTTTTGCCTTCCTCTTAAAGGTAGTTTTCAAAGTTACGACAGCCTCAATAAGAATTATGTCTCTGTTCCTATAGGCTAGAAGCATTATGCAATCAATACTCTACATGCGACCTGATCTGGGAGGTGCGTGTTTCCACACGTGTTCTGTAGGGACTTCGGTGCAGTGCTGCCTGGGAGTCCCTTGAAGCCACAGCTGGCCCCGCTCTCCTCTGCCATTTCCCGGAACCCTGCGTACCAGCTGCTTTCTCCTTTACTGCCCCTTGTGCAACCATCACCCCTTGCTGAGCCCTGCAAGCCTGAGACTTCCTGTTGCATCTGATGAGTAAAGATGAACAGAGTCTCTGCCCTTTCCCTTCCTCCTGAAAGCAGAAGTGATTTTGATCCTT